>OY740769.1:61216316-61367779 GCA_963513935.1 Aphrophora alni | reverse complement strand
TACCAGAGCATATTTACAATTATAACTTTTTAAATCTCTAATTATTTAAAAAGGAAATGTTTTTACATTATTACATAATTACATAATTACATTATGTTTTTAATGTATAGTGAATAAAAAGAATTAACACTTGAGCATAAAATTTTTATATACTCTTAACCATTAAACAATTTAAAACAATTTATCTTTTATCGAACAACAAACAAAATATTTTTACACAATTAATATGACATAAAATTCTTATTCATTAATACAAAATTTAAAAATGCTAGACTATTCCAGCTAGGACTACAGATAGTTTTTCCGGGACTGAAATAGTCGTATTTACGTTTGAACATTTATACTAGACCAAAGCAGAGTTTACTTGAATCTAAAGAAGTTAATATATTTAAAATTTCCCCAATGAATTTTCAATTTAAATGAGTTTACTTTTTACGAATTATTCTATAGATTTAGTGTACCTTCACACATAACATGAAGGTCTTGAAGTTGTGAAGTTCCTTGCTGTAGATGGTTAACGGTGTCTTCAAATTATTTCCTTTCCAACTCCTGGTTATGTTATAGTTGTGGACTGCTGGTAGTAATTATGATTCCTCAATGATTAGTCTTTCATATAATTCTATCTTCTTATTTCTTGATTTTCAAAAATAGTTAATTTTTATAAGTTACTTTACTACATGAAATACTTGGCTTTAAATTTATTGAAGTTGAATTTAGAAAAAACTTGTAGAGTGACTAAAGTAACGTCTTCCCTGCTTGGCGACTGAAACTAGAGTTTCTAATTTGAATTTAGAAAAATTTTGTAGAGTGACTAAAGTAACGTCCTTTCTCCTCGGCGACAGATACTAGAGTCTTTCGACCAATAATTTTGGCTCTCCCTTCGTGTGGGAATGTTTCCCGCAAAAGTTAGCCACTTTTTCTCCCTTTCGAGAAGAAATGTCTCTTCTGTTGATTTCTAAGTTTTCTACTGAATTACTACGTAACTTTTCTGCTAAAAGCTGTCCTAGGCTTAGTTTTCATCTATTGTATTTTTTTTATAAATTATTTTCCATTAAAAACCCTTTTAATTGATATTTTAATCTTTCTATTATTTCAATTTTCTTGTGTTGACAGTTGGCTATTGGAGGTGGACATCTAATCCGTGACGTCACGCTACCTGAGCCGAAATTTCTTGTTCAATATTGAAAACTTTGATTGTGAACTCTTTTCCGTTCTTTTTGCTGTAACTTTTGAACGGTTGGTCCGATCTTCAGTTTATCTTCAAATTCCTTTTCTTCATATTCTTGAGGGTCTTGACAAACTTGATTCGACGTTTTCGGCCGCGTATTTCTCGAGTTACTGCACTTTTTTCGAATGTCTATTTTTTCACAACCTAACTTTTTACTTAAATCTTTTTTCAAAATTCTTTTGCACTAGAGTTATTCTCCAGGTCCTATAACGGAAAACACTTTTTAGTTTTTATTGTAGCTCGCTTGGTTCGTGAGTTATTGATGCTTGAAGTCGTGACTTTTTGATCGTCGTATTTTTCGTATATAAAATCCCCCCCCATTATTCTTTTTCAACTCTGCTCTGTTATTTTACATTCATATACCTTTCTTATACATAACCTATTACTTTTTTATCCCCTTTAAGCTTTAATTTAACCGCTTTTGTGCTTTAACTTTTTAGTTTTTGTTATTATTATTTATTTTCTCCCCTATTTTAACTTTAATTCTTATTCTGACCACATATTATTATTCCCTATGATTGTCTTTTCATTTTCTATTATTAGGTTTATTTAGTTTATTCCCCTTTCACCTTTAAAATCTCAAAAAACTCTTCAAGAATGACTTTCTAAGTCCTTTTCCCCCTTGTTATTATTATTATTATTTCATTTTTATTGTCGATTATTATTATGTACCTAATGGTTTATGACTATTGCTTTTGATTTTTAATTTTCCCCTTTTTGCAAATTTTAGGTTTTTTAGCCCATCTAATTTCCTTAATAACTTGTTTGTTTTAAGTTCAATTAGATTTATTTGATGATATTATTAATCGTCTGATTCTACTGTATCATTATTTAGTTTCATATTTTAGTTTTTTAATAAAATTGGAATTGCTATAAGCTGTTCTGTCAGTCTCAGGCCTGAAAGATTTTGCCTTGGCCTCGCGTGACGTCATCGCACTACCATACTCCAACTTTAAGAAGTTTTAGCACGGCAATTTAAATGTTTTAAATTACCCTTGAGACGACTGACTTTTCCAAGCCGTCTCAATGGACGTCTTTCGGAGATTGGTCCACCTAACACGAGGATGTGAACGTCACCACACGTCTTTCGCCAGCAATAGGTTAACTGTGTATCCGTTTTGTAAAGGTGCAGATACAAATTTCCCTTTAAACAGGTATGCTTGGAAAACCTCCTTAATTATTTAACTCACATAGTCTATATAAAATAAATATAAGAAAATAAAGTAAATCATATTTGACATGTGCACTCTTTTTCATAGACCCCTTTATCACGGTGAGTGCTACAACTGAACGCCATTTATTTTCACATAAATGATTCTTACTAAAACCCTCCCTTGAATTCTACAATACCCCTCCCCCCCCCAAGATACGTTACAAGGAGAGTTTGAGAGTTGTTCTTTCACTTGACACCTGTTTCACGTTATTATGTTTTGATATAACAATATCATAATTTGTAACAATTATGCAGATACTGTAAAAGAATTCTACTTACATCATAATGTTGGTGCAGAGGACAAATGAGAAGAGTGTTTTATCTTTCTCAAACAGGGATCGGCAAACATTCAGATATAAATTGTATGTAAATGTATCTCTGAGATATACAAGGCGAGTTTCCAACACTTTGGAGTGCTTACTGTTAACAAGAATAATTAATTATAACTCTGGATTTCATTAATTGTTTTATTTACTTGTTGTCTAAAGTAAAAACAATTAGTTTTATTATAATTATTGAAAGGTAAAAATAGACCAGCTATCTTACTTTATCCACTAATGTTTGAAAAATTCATTTATAAAAGTATATTTAATAATAATATTTAATAATAAGTAAAGTAATAATGCACACCCCTCTAAGAAGGGGATTTTCAATTCTAATATGAAAAGCATACTACTGTAGGGGTGGAACTCCTAAGCCTCAGTGAATGCACAGGCATTGCCTTACTAGTAGATTCTTGGAGTGTACAATAAACTTAAGTTGAGATATAAGGATCTCCAGTCTTCATACCCCAATAATCAATTCATGGGTGTGAAAGTTGAAAGTCACTGAATGAAAAAGTCCAGGTGTAATATGGTAAAGCAAAATTAAGACTAAAGATCTTTGAAGAAGAACAAAGCAGGTACACATTGTGATCCAAATTAGGAGAATGGGAATAGTTATTGATTGATATTGAGGAAAGGAAAATAACATTGCTACTTTAGCACTGGGGTGGAATCCTGCCAGAAACGGGAGGATTTTGTGAATGGAGTTGAAAAGCATTGGTAAAAAAACTGAAAACATAATTTCTTGGTAGTGGTCTACAACACCTAAGATTAGGTTAGAAGCAACTTTTTTAATTATTAGTTTTTAAATTCTGATAATTAAAAAAAAAAAAAATGTTGCTCAACTATCCTTGTACCTACAGAAAAAATAAAATAATTATTTGATTTGTAGATAAAAGAGAAAACATTTTTTCTCTTGAAATTGTGTTATAAATCAATGGTTTCAGAAACTTTCAACATTAGAAATTTTTAATGGGTGCCATTTTGAAAATAATACAGATACAGTTTATATTTTCTGCACTTTTACAAATTAGTACATAAGAAATGTACATGCTAAATCTGAACTCAATATCTTATCTACTTCAAAGGTATAATTTTTTTCTTGTAAAAATACAAAATGGCAGATTGTCTGAAAACGAAGCGGTTTCGGATACATGTTCATAAGAACTCTTTTATTTATTTTTATGTAATGAATCCACTCCTGAAGCTTGTCAAACTATTTCAGAAACATCCTGTATATATTAGTTAAATCAAAGTATGATAATCAATTTAATTTATAAAATTCAATAAATTAATAACAATTTTTATAATGAACTTACGCTGTTTCTATAGACATAATGTAAATATTAATAAACCAAACTAGAGAGTATTGGTACATAGGATCAACATTTGGTAAATCAGAAATACAATAATACAAAATAGCAGAGTGCTGTGCAATTGGTTTATAGCCTAGGCGGAAAGTTTCAATAACCACAGCAGTTTCTTTTGTAGCAACTTCCTTTTGCTGAATGTCAACAGATAATGCCTGCAAAGGAAAGTATTAATATTAAGTTCAAATAAAATCTCAGGCATCAAGTTAAAATTATTGATGCATAAAGAAACCTAGTTAAAAATTAGTATAGGTATGTAATTGTAATACATTGACATTAATTGATGGTTGTTTAGAATTTCAACTATTTATTTATTGAAATAAATATAAAACTTACAGTTTTATATAAATATTACTTTACTAATAAAAAAAATGAATTTAAGATTATTGTTTTTATTTTACTTATGATTTTAAAATCTTTGCTCAGCTTATGGGTGCCAGGAAACTCTCGTCTACCAATTTTGAAAAAGAAAAGAAGTTAAATATTATAATATCTCGGGCATGGATTCTATTAAAAGGGTACTCCACAGTGATTCTAGGGTTTCAAATGAAGAACTCTTTTGTATGCTGAAATTTTACATAAATTTATTAAAAACAAGTTATTTTTTATACATTAACATGTTATAGAGACATATCATGAAAATAAATATAATTATCATCTTAGTTATATTATTATTTTTTTATTTTCTCAGAAGGAGAACTGATCTATTATTCCATGAATTTAAAATTGACTTTATGTTGCAACAAAAATTGAATTGAACGAATTTATGACTCAAAACAAATTGAAAACATCTACTTTCCTTTTAATATGCATTTTACGTTCCTTTAATAAGGATAAATACGTCATTAGACATAAAAAGAAATTACTATCCTTTACACATCAAATTTATATTATAAAAATCAAAATATTAAACATTGTAAATTTCTATACAATAACAGAGTAAATATAAAGTGTTTTTTAACACTAGTTACCAGACTATAGTCACATTGTACATAATTAAAAATGTTCCCACAGCGTCCTAAAAATGGCGTCTTGTGTCCTTGGCGAAATTATATTTACACTTTACGAATGTTTATAAAAGAAAATCTGTTCATACACTAGTCCATTCTACAATTTATAATTGTTCATTATCCGACCACATTGTCACAACACACGCTAATTGTCAATAGTCTATTCGCGTGAAAACGTCTAACCAATTTAACTGTTCAAACAGTGTTTTAACATACTCTCACCCTTAATCGACTGATGATTAAACTCTTTATACTTTCTATTGTTCTACATCAAATTATTACATCACACTATGTCTGTTCTTTCCACTAAAGTCTTTGAACTACATATTCAACTCGACAAACATACATCATTACTCTCCAAGTTCTTTCTTAACACTCTGAAATACAACTGTTCATTCTAACACTTCAAACTAGACTCAAAAAGCACATTTTTATCTTCTCCACGTTTTTTACTCTGATTCTCAAAATACGACCATTCTGTTCAACACACCCAACAGGACTGCGGCCTCATGGTGATAATCTACCTTCCGTTAATGTCTCAGGGATCACCCTTCCGGTATCATGGACTTTATTCAAAATCTCACCGCATCAGCGTTATCTGTTTCATCGAATGCACCGTTCAGTACTAGGCGCATGACAACTAGTCCTTTTTACAAAATTATATTCACTCACAAAATTATTTAATTTCTTATAAATAACTTTTCTTAAAACCTATACATTATTATTTATTTGTGTTTGGAAATCTATAATGATTGAATTTACTTTATTTTTTTATTTTATTTTTTGACAAGTCACATTTTTGACTTATTTACCCCCTCCCATTTAACTATCTCGATTCCCGGTTATTTCTCATTATTCAAATTTTATTAACTTTTATAGGTGTTACATGGTGAACAAATCTTTGGAAATATTCGTTTAAGGGCAACTAATTAATTAGTATTTTTGAGAAAATAAATATAATGATCAAGTCACAGGTGACTGTTTACAAGGATGCCCACAAGAGCACTGCTTATAACTACTACATTTGTTAGTAAGTTTGTTAAATAACATTTAAATATTAATTAAGCATTTCAATAATTTTTCTTCAAAAACTCTAATTTAAAAGAAAGAGCTGCAATTATTTTCATCTTTATTCTTCTTATTTAAGGAAAACTCTTCTTTCTGTCTTAAATAGTCCTTTAGAATGTTTGTAAACAATAAAAGAGTTCAATCCTGTGATGTTCAATAGTGAAAAACACTGTTAGTGGCCATCGGTGACTTGTTCTGGATACTTTATACTTTATCGTTATGCTACTTTATACTCGTCGACAACATCAGCACCTCTTTTTGTTGAGTTGTAAAATGTAAGAATAAATGGTTTTTTACCTGACTCTGGGTCAATATCGTTGTTGTGGTGCATAGTTGATAAAAGTGGGACTACTTTTTTTGCTTGCACTGTATGACACTAAGCTCATATTACCCATAAAGGTAAACATACTTGAATTGAGTGGTCGGAGCTAGATAATCAGGAATTCAGGTGGAATTTCCTTTTTGTTTTTCCTTAGTGTACCTACAAGTGTCAATTTGAACACAGAGAATATATTCAGCCAAAGGAATTGTAGTAAACCAATTGTCGGTCGTAATATTCCTTCCAGTACCGCTTATAGGTTGAACAAGTATAGATACCACAGCCAATCTCTACTTTGTATAGACCCTCTGGTTGGGTCCTCGCATAAATGTCCATGTTCATTGTATAAAAAGTTCTTGCACAGATAAGGGCAAATATCTTTAAACCATATTTTGCTGGCGTATTTTTAATATACTAACAAAAAGCACAGCGTTCTCGGATAGATTCAAGCATCTCATCTACCGTCATGTATTCACTTAATAAAAAGTTTTTCTTACACTTCTCAATGATGCCTTCAAACACTTCCCGGATCAGAGCAAGTTTATCACACATTCTGCGGTCATTTCTTGTCACACTGTTATCAAATCTAATATTTCTGATGAGAAATTTGAACTTTCGTAGATTCATTGTGTTGCGAAAAAATTCAACACCGGTTCCATCATCTAACCACAAATCATATAAATTTTGATGCGATGATTTGAGAAGACCTGCCATAAAAAGTAGTTCAATTAATGCTTCCATTTCCACTCTTGATGTATCACCAGCGTCTCTTTCTCGTTCATAATTAGGACGAACCTTTTGTATGGGATAATTAGTAAATTGCACTATACTGTCTATAATCTCATCAGTGAAGAATAATCTCCATGCTGCAGAAGGAAAATTCATTTCAATTCCAGTTTTTACACCAGGGAGTTTTTTTACTAAATTCATGGCACTTGTGCGTCTATTGCGGGGAGGTAAGTGGAATTCCACGTTGTTTCTTCACCTTTACCTATATATTCAGGTCTTGCTGTTGTAAACTCTTCTCCTTCGATAGCAGATTGCTCAGATTCTGTATTATCAGTTTCTAATTTTTCATGATCTTCCGTGTCATTGTCAAATGCTAATGAGTCAATAGGTTCAGGAAGTCTCTCATCAATAAAAAACTGTCTCCGTATTGTTCCAGGATTCTCAAAGTTTTCGTCCTGTCGCCTCTCTTCTTCTTTTGACGCTAGAAATTCTTTCTTCTTCGCTTCAATCCATAACAAATAACAAATGTAAAATACTTGCAAAACTTAAAATTATATACAAAAACACACAAAATAAAAACAAATGTCAAATAAATAAGACTACGCTATTAGTCTTACACAGTTATTAACAAAAAAAAAAAAAAACACTCAAAATAAAAGTCAAATAAATAAGACTAGGTTTGCTATGAGTCTTACACAGTTGTTAAAACAAAAAACAAGTAACGCGAGGAGTCGCGTAGGAACAAAAACACCCGGATAGCCCATTATTCATTAACTGAAATAGTTAAGGCTCTGCTCCAACTCCCCCATATTGGATTCATCCCCCATAAGAATAATGCTACACTTGAGCAGTTGTACTGATGTCAATTTTCATCTCAGAATTATCGTTAAAAGACCATTTTTAAAATCACCTGAACGCGAATGTTTCCCTTTTTTAAAAGTTGGGATATAATCATTAGTGGTTGAACAAATGGAGTGAACATATGTAAATCGATTTTCTATTTTGCTATTTTTTTGTGAGTCAGTGAATGATTTTTTCGAAAAATTTAAAAAGGAAAACACTCAGTGATTTATTGTCTACTAAAATAAATAATGCCGAAGTGTCTAACTTAAAAAGTAGGGCAGATACAATGGATTAAATGAAAAAAAGTACCCATGCGTACAAGGCTGCCATAGCGTGGTTTGAAAGAGAACTACTCAGACACGGAGGAATATAGCTTTTACCACTGATAAGCCTGTTTTTTATAAATGTTTCATAATATTACTAAAACTAACAACATGATAATTCTTCAAATATTTCGTAGTATTTTACATAAAACCAAATATAACCACTAATATAAACTATTTTTGCTAAGCATTTATAATTCATTTATTACTTACGTTCATCAAAATTACTAGCCAATTCGACATTGCAATTATTAAATCATTTCATTGTGTGACAAATAATATTCATTACATATACATTTGTTTAGCTACTGCAATTTCCTTTAAGGTAATGAATACATGTTTGGACTTTTGTATTCATTGCTTGTGAAACTCCTACATCAGAGAATATAAAATGTCAACTGATCCTACCACCATTTTCTGTGGTTTTGTGAATAGTTGGACAAGTTCGTTTTTCAAAACAGTTAGTTGCATTTTTTAAAGATTCTAAGTAAAAGAAAATATGTAAATTATTATTTTTTTTTATTGAGAATAAATTGTTTATACTTTAATGCGTTTTTAGTTCTTTCTATATTATAAAATGTGTGTCTTATATTATAAATATCTCTAATTTACCATTTTTTATTTTTAATAAACTAAAATGTAAATTTATTTGTAATACAGTGTTGATCTTTTTTTAAAAATAACATTAAATGTTGGTAAGTTTATTATCTGCCGAGGGCCTTTTCAGATTATTACACAACAAAATGCCGTATCTTCCTGTGTTGTAGTTGAGTTAGCATGGGTGGGAGAAGTTTAGTCTAGTCAAGTCTAGTGAGGAAGTTGTATTAGTGCCATATTGCGAAATTGTCTTGTGATAAGAGGGATAGTACCAACACGATTCTGTACTAGCAGTCATTTATAGTTTATTATGTCTAGAAACTAATTATTTTGAATTTTTCAATAATTATAATTACATTTTCTTTATTGTTACTTGTTTTGAAAACAATGAGGAGTAAGACTCAAAATGCAAGAAAAATCACGGATCTTCGAATCTTCAAGTGTGGATGGTTTTAAAATCTTTTGGTTTGATGACCCCAAATAAGGGTAAAAAAAAAAAATTTTTTAAAACAACAGTCAGCTGTTATTGACAATGTTGTGGAGATTAAAAAAAAAACTAAAAGTAATTTTTCTATTGATAACGGTATGGCAGCAACTCCTGACAGCCTGATTGATGATGTTGGGATAGTGAAAGTTAAATGTTCCTATTCTGGCAGAGATTTGACTCCAGAAGAAATAATAAGTCATAAGACTTATTGTTGGTAGTTTATGGTAGCAAATGAGTGACGCCTCTTTAATTATTACAAAGAAACATAACTACTACAGTACTATCAAGTTCAAGGGCAACTTCGTATTGCACAGAGAAATAGTTTACATACGGACAAAGCACGGAATGAAGATAGAGTAATTTTTTTTAAATGACAACTATCGGAAAACAGAAATGGTCGAAAAGTTATCAAAATTCTACCACAACCTGTTTATTGCCTGATATTATTGACCCCAGATGTAGGAGAAGCATATCTACCAGACATTATTTAATTTGATTTTTAAGAAACTGGTATTAATCCAATTTCAAATATGTTAGTAAATTATTTCCAGAGTTATAAATTACGTATTCAAAATCACTATAATAAAAAAGATTGAAATTTTAGAAAATATTTTAGTTTTTAGGGACGGGTAGTATTGGAGACGGATATTCGTAGAATATGTTTATCAATTTAAGACCAACATTGTAATATTCATATTGCAAATGAGTTTTATAATGATTTTTATAACATATTTATTATTATTATATAATGTCAAGAACAATATTTACACCTTATTATCCTTTAACACTTGTTCATAAATTTAATAATTAGCAGTACCGTAAAATGTATTATCACTATTTAAATATTTATCCCTCAAAAGCTCAATTTAATTATTTAGATGGACACCAGGACTTAACTCAGGAATTTGATACCATTCCCTGACATCCACCACAGAATGAGACAAGTACCTAGCTCTTCTTCAAGGAAAATTTAAGAATATTGAAAGGTAGTACGAGTAAATTGTAAGAGTAATTGTAAAACGTATTTATTTGCAATCAGTATATTAAATTACTAATAAACCCAGGGTAGATAACCTTAAATAGCTTAGTGCTGGAGGAAAAGATCCCTCACAACTTATTTGTTCCCAGAACTAAATTTCAGGTTTTTACTTTTTGAAGAGATTGTCTAAAAATATGGTTTTGGTGATAGGCGCAATATTTTTATCATAAAAGTTTTTTTTAGTAAAAGAATTTTATTTTTTATTAAATCCACGAATAAGAAACACAGTTTTAAAATTATAAAATTTCACCTTCTGGTCTATAGTCCTATCTCCTGATCAATAGCAAAAATTTCAAATATTTGGAAAAAATCTCATTTTCAATCAAATAGTTTACGTGGTTATAAAATTCAAATTCAGTGCCTTACAAATCATAAATATTATGAATGTTACAAAAATTGGTCAATAAAACAAATATTTTAAATGTAGCGTTTATTTTGAATGGTTTGTGGTTTAAAAAAAATGAATTGTAATCAAATGTATTTGTGCTAATGAAGTATGTCTAATGTCTTACAAAAACAAACAATCATAATTTTAAGAAGAAGCAAAAGACACTTCAGAAGCAAAGTACATTGTAACAATATTTCCCCAACATATATTATATATGTTCCACCTCAATTCCTCACCATTTTCACTTTACTAACCCATTGACAATTTTTGAATACAATGACAATGACAAAGTTCACATAATTAATTGTTCTACATGCTCGACTAAAGCCAGGGATGTTTCTGGTGGCAGGGTGTTATTGTAATAGTGTGAAAAATTAGAGTCAGAATTTAAAGTTTGTAATGGGTGTTAAAAGCGTGAGATAAAAATATAAAGGGTGGGAGAAGCTTTTGAATAAAATGTAGCTTTCGGTAAATTCTTTTAAGGAAATAAGATGGATTTTCAAAACAACATAATGAATAATGATGTTTAGTATTAGTATAGCTTAATTATGTACAGATGTTTAAATTTAGTATAAAATAATTATGTACAAGTGTTATTTGTTTCATAAATAATTAATAATCTGTGCGAAAATATTAGGAGTGTGTGGACTGTTTAGAACAGCGGAAATAAATCACAGAGGAGTGTAGGTCCGGTTTCCAAGGGTAATGCAAAGTATCTCGTGGCGAATTAGTTGAACAAGTCTTAGATCAGAGCTTAGTGGAGTAAGGTATGTTTCTGGAGTAATCAGATATATTTTGATCGAGAGAAACTGTTCTAAAATGTAATGGATATTGTTAATGTAGAGTTCGATTATGATATTAGAGTCAGTGAGAAACATTTTTATCTAAAAGAAGTTTTAAAAAACATTGATAGTAATGATTTAATGAGACTAGAGACATTTGTAAACGTGGTAGGACACGTGTAGAGTTTGATGAGATATTGGACAACATCTTTTAAATAAAGTGATGTATTTATTGTACAACATGGTGTACGTGAAAGGACAATTGAGCATCGATTATACAGATCCAATCTACAAGGTGATTACAACACAAATGAACGAGTTCTAGCACGAGGGCATGTTCAATCTGCAGGATCGGTTATCCGGTAACACAAAATCATAGACAATTTTTATAAAAAAAAGAACTTTTTCTATGAATTTTTTATATTGTTTTAATGAATAAATTTTGTGTAACAATTTGTAAATTTAGAATATTTAATTTCATTTTAATATAATCCATCTTTGTTATGTGAGAATATAAAACGCTCACTATAAAAAATATTTTTGTTTTGAGTTGCAACTATTAATATAAAGTTTTAAGAAAGAATTTAAGCCTCTTCAAGGCAAAATATATTGAAAGATTTAAAAGCATAGAGATTTTAAATATGAATGGTATGAAATGTATCATGAATATATATGTGCTAATTCTTTGTTTTTTAATAAATCCATGTTAATATTTCAGCTACAAGTGTTTTCATTTCAGAAACCAAAATCACTGTGAAGTACACTGATAAAAGGACTCATGACCCTGAGAAATTTTAATAACAATAATTAACTTTCTTTTTCAAAATTGGTAAGCTAACGCTACCTGGCGCCCTTAAGTCGAGCAAATCAATAAATAAATACTTTGTGGAACTCTTCAAGTTCAAAAGATAAATTGTTTTATTTTTAAAATAGCTTCACTATTAATATTAACTTCTGCCTCTTTTTTAAATTGTTACATTATTTAAAAACAAAAATGTTCGCACCCCATTATTTTTAAGAGATAAATACAAAATATGAAACTAATAGTTTATTGTCCAAAAGAAAAAATTGAACCAATTACCAATAAGGAAGACCACCAAACTGCCAGCAATATAGCAAGCTCCAAATCTCAAAAAAACCATTTAAGTTATTACATTAAAGCCATGTGGTTAATCCAATAGGGGTATGTAATAATTTACAATTACAAGAATTTCATTTTTAAAAAGTTTTTTGTTTCTATCGTTATGAATTAATAAAAATAAGTTAATATTTATTTTATTATAATGCACAACTTATGGGCGCCAGGCGGTTACTCATCAATTTAGAAAAAGTGAAGTTAAATTATTTTAAAATCTCAGGGTCTACAGTTCTTTTCAAGAAGTACTTGGCTTAGGTGTTTTAAAGAAAGATTCCAAGTCTTTTTCTGCTGAAATTGTACATAAGTATTTATTAATTATTCATAACATCCTACAATTTACAATTTATGTTTGTAACATCCTACAAACATAATACAACAAAAATCATATTTTATAATAATTAATAGTTATCTTCTAAATTTAATAAACAAATCATTAATTTATGTTTCCTTTTTTATTGTTTTAAATCAACTAAACTTTATATCTCAAATACTTTCTTTAAAAAATGTTGCAACAGGAATTTAATTCATAAATATTTAAGTAACTTTTCAGCTCTCTGAAGGAGATTCAATTTAGTATGACAAGTTTTATTTTTTAATCATTTTTCTTGAAATAGTGTAATAAAAGAAATTTAAGATGAACAAACATGCACAAAAATTAATTTAAAACATAATAGTCTACAGATTTTTAATCTAATAGTTAACATATAGCGTCTATACCAAAATGCCAAATAAAAAAAATGTCTGAAACGAAGAAAACTGATGTCCAGCAAATCGAAGTCATATGGCTCGTATTGATCCACCATTGTCTAGAAGTCGTTTCTTCAAATAGTGTAATAATTTACAATAAGGACCTATTACGGTTTCATCATAAATATTACTTAAAGGAAAAAAATGAATTAATTTTTACTATAAAAAGAAATGATTTTATTATTTTATTGCTCAGCTTATAGGGCGCCAGATGTGTTAACGTCAATTTAAAAAAAAAAGTGACTCTATTTATTTATGATCTCGGGATGAATTCTTTCAAAAAGTGTACTTTCAGTGATTTTTTGGTTTATTAAATGAGAACACTTGGCCTGAAATTTTAACATGAGTTTATTAAAAACAAGATTATTACATGAAGTATATCATCAATAATACATCAAATAAATTTATTATAACTAACATCCTATCAATTATTAGTATATTTATTTAACCTTTGAAGAAGGTGTATATTTTGTTAAAAGACTTGAATTTAAATTATGTTGCAACAAAAATTATTTATTTAAGAAAAGAACAGATCAAAATATCTGCTACTTAATTATTAATTTACATTTATTTGAGAATAAAAATTAAATCGATCAACATTTATTGATTTGATTATATATAAAAATTCTTTATCTTAAATATCAATTTATATAAAAAAAAATGAAATTATCTTTAAAAAAAACATGAGACAAATTATATTTCATATTATACATGAATTAAATTATTTGTGTTGTATAACATATTTTTACCATACTGTAGGTACAATACAAATTGATGAACACGTGCTTCTAACTGCGTAGAGTCGCTTAGCCGTTCTTTGAAAACTATGTACATCAGATCCATTTCCATTGCTCAAACTAAAGTTCATATTAAAATTGTCTAACAACATTATTAGTTCATTTTGACACTTAATACTGTCCATCATTCAACCGATCGACACGAGATAACGCTATTGTCTTTTTACATAACACGTTACTCGTCATAAAAGTCTTTATCCGTTTTTTAATACTTTTTATCTTAAAAAACACTCCACTATACTGTTCAAAACTATTGTCATTAAATTAGTTTGGTGCAGATTACATCTGACAACATTAAGCTTTTGTCTAACACTTCTGTTAACTTCTTGAATCACATTTTTGAAAAGTTTCTCTACTTTGAAAATACGTCTTATACCTTCAAGCACTGAACTCGGACTGCTGGGAACGCATGGCATTTTTCTATTTCCTGTTAACACCGGTTATTACAAAATCTCTCTACATCAGCGATAATCGTCTCACCTACAATCTATCTAACGTTCTATTCAAATACTACTTGGTTCATAATAAATGTGTCCAATCACATCATTTCACAACACACACAATTTATTAAACTTCTTATAATTAAATTAGCTTAAAAGCTATACATCATTATTTATTTATGTTTGGAAATCTATTATGATTGAAGTTACTTCGTTAATTTTAAAAGACATAGGTCACATTTTTGACTCTTGTTCTATCCTCTTCTATTCAATTATCTCGATTCCCGCTTATTTCAAATTATTTAAATTAGACCAACCTTTTCTAGGTGTTACAATAGTCTAAAACATTGTTCATCGCTTATTAAAAATGTTCTGTCTTTATGAACCAATTTTACCATGCGGTACACAATCTCTTTCGCACTCGCGTATAGAATAATAGTCTTTCTGATCTAGTCCGTCAGATTCAATTGTCTTAAGAATTCTTTGTTCTTTTTTATTACTCATTAAATACAAATGTTCATTTAAAGGATTTGTATCTACGGTCCTATCATCATACAAACACGCTAATTGTCTCATTCCTTTGTCTCACTGTATTTAAATCTTATATTAATTAAAACGTTATTCACAATGTTACTACTCAAATTATGTCTGTCTCTCGTATATATTGATTTCTAGTCCTTAACTAATGCAAATTATCACTCAAAATACTTCTTATAACTCATCTAACATTTTGCACTACATTATCAAAAACTTCTCTAGACAAATTTATAACAGGTCTGACCTCGTCAGAGTTCATCTCTCGACTGTCCAGCCACGAGACTATTTTTCCCGATACCACCTAAAGCGTTAGTTTTTAAACTCACTGACACATCAATTTATAATTAATTATTCAATTTACACATTTATATGATTTTCCATTAAAACATTTATTATACAATCATACTAAGACTATTTATTATACAACATTGTTTTCTTCGATGTTTTTCGTTAATAATTTACAGCTTTCCTTAATTAATTTTACCACACTTACGTACGCTAAGAACCAATCAGAATCTTCAACCTACTTCTGAATAGCCAATTACGTCGCTTGTTTTAACCCAATTATTTTACTATGTTACAGGTATTACCACCAATCTGATAACACTTAGCCATTCATAATTAATTAATTAATCAACGGAAAAAGAAAAAGGGACTCAACAGAATATAAATATCCTCAATGAACACTGGCTACACACTGTGTCTAGGTTCTTTGGTCATGCAAGGTACATGAGTAAACAGAGTTAATTTTTTCTGGAAATATCTAAGCAAAAATATAGTGGGTTCGAAATTTGAACTCACCACAATAATTAAAAAAAAAAAATTGTTATTTTTAAAACAAACGAAACACCTGGTCATAAATACTAAACTAATCCTAACATCATTAAGACTGTGCTATGTATTATCATTAAGTTTATCTTCATCATATACATTAATAAATATTCCTATTAATTAAATTATATCATTACACAGTATTAATTTTTTAGGGCCATTTTTCAGTATTTGTGAGATTATTTTATAGTATTTATATTGACTAATATCAAATATTTAAAAAATGTAATGCATGACTTTTTTCTTATCCTGTATGTAATCCAAAGTGGTGAAAGTTTTGATAAATAAATACCTAAACTATAATGTTAAAAATAAAATCACCTTCGAAGAGTCCAGAATATCTATAGCTGTTTTATCTTCTAAAATATTTCCTGTCGATGAAGATAAAGTATATAAAATACTATCTTCAACTTCTTTCAAGGTTTTCTTGTTGTTGGCACTTTCAACAATTAGCATCTGTCTCTTCTCTTCAAGATCAGGCCTTAACAATTACATAGAAACAACAGTTTAATTATAATATGTAAAAGTCAATACAAGTCTTGTTTTCAATGGAATATTCAGTCCTGTTTATTATAATTTTTTTTATGAACCGGACATGTTTATTTTTTAATTTCAAGTGTTTCTTCTAATTTTTACTGAAGTAACTTAATTGCAAGGACAAATTTATTCTCTTGGTAGGTTTATGACCAAGTCAAAGATAAATGCTATAAAATATTTTGACATGTAAAAAAATATAATAGAACTCCACATATATATAGCTCTGGTAGGCCTAGATAATATATTATTATATGATAAAGTAAAATATACTAACTAATTAAATAAATTTGATTAGGGTCATATTTAAAAAAAGTGTATTTATTTCAAATAGATTAAATTTTCAAATTGGTTATTAAAATCACTCATAAGAAAACATTATTATTGGTTATAGAGCTTTAACCTATTTAACCTTGGAAAACCACCCTACCGGTATATAAATTTTACATGTGAGCACCATATTTAACTCTTTCCCCTTACCCCCACCATTGCATACAGTCACCCCCTTGGCAGTGCTTTGTCCAGTCAGTAGGATTTGAGCTGACATTGTGAAAGGTTTGGTTTGTGACAGTTTTGTACCCAGTTTTGTCCTTTATATTTTGTTTGGACATAAACTTTATGTATCAGTAGTGATCGTTTAAAAACTTAATATATGTAATTTTGACATTTTGGTAGTAATACACGCTTTTTGTAGTACATAAAATTTACGTAAGGGATTGAAGTTACTTTATTAAATTTAGTTTTAAATAAAATGTTTTGCTCAGCATTATGGGCGCCAGGAAGCGTTAGCTTACCAATTTTGAAAAGTTAAAATTTTAATTATTATTAATTAGAAAATTCTTAGGGTCGTGTTTTCTTTTTTTAAATTGTACTTCCAAGTGGTTACATGGTAAATAAGAAGTCCTTTTTTTGTTTCTGAAACTGAACATATTATTTATTCAAATATATATTACTAATACACACATATTATTTTATTATTTGCAATTATCATATTGAAATCTAAAATTGTTTGGTATAGAAGAGACAAAATTTCTTGTGAATGACTCAATTTAAAATTGTTGCAACTTTGTTTAATTAGCTTTTATATGAGTATCTTTGTCTCATATTTTGAAATTATAATTTATTTTTAAGTTAGAAATTTTTTATTAGAACTTTAAGTCAAATATTTTTAAAATACTTATAACATTTAAATTTACTTATTTAACAAAATTCTAACATATCTCAATCACAATTTAAAAGTTTCATCATTAATACTTTTATACAAAGAAACAAAATAATACTGTCTGTTATTTATGTTACCACATTGCAGTATTTCTCAGGGTAGACTTCGCTTGTAACATGAAGCTTTCTTCCTGATGGTTGAAATTCGCCATTTTCCACATTGTATCTTAGTTGATCTTCTCAGGTTCAAATTTACGATTCATTATTATTGCACATTCCGTCTCTACTAACAATACAGAGTTTATGTTTTAATGTTCAGAGTCTCTTAGATTAGTAATATCGTTTTAATCGTTCATATTTCTAACAAAGCCTATATCACACCATGTGCTCAGCGTTCACTCTCAAAGTCTAACTATTTCACAAACGAAAAATACGTCTGTCCATCTCCGACATTGTCCAGTAACTGATTCTATTATTAACTGATTTCAAACTATTAGTATTTTACATTGTTTATTATATAAAAATCACTTTAGTACAAATTCCATTGTGCTCGGACTAACTCTTTCTCTAATCGAAACTACGTCTGTCCATTTCAGACGCACATCCTAGACTGTAAGACTGTTTTTATTATTGTCCTTTTTACACATTACTCGTTTTCACCTTTTTAACGTCTTTAAACACAAAGCACATTGTTCTGCATTACCAAAGAAAACACATCCATCTACTTTCAGCGTTATCTAGTAACTGATTCTACGCATGCTTTCAAGTTCCGGATATCACCTCTTTATCACGTGATTATAGCCTCAAACCCATAATCACATGACAACAAGTATTTTCACTTCACTTACATAAGATTTCACTCAAATCCTAAACTTATCTTAAATCTAAATATTACTATCAATATAAATACATTTTTTGGGAATTTATTTTGATCTATCTCGTCATTCTAGAAACAGCAATAAAGTATATTTTCACTTAACATCATTAACTCTTCCTGTTTCATTTAAACCAATTACAGCATTTATCTATTTTACCGCGACTTTCAATCTCATATTCAAAAATTCAAAAAGTACACATCACATTATACTGTACATTTTAAACAAAAATGTTAGATTTTTAAGGTAAGTGTTTTATGTTAATTTGAATTTAAAATGTATAAAGAAATGGGTGAGAGAAGAACTGTTGAGGATCACATTATTCTTGGTTTGCTCTAAGACGATTTTTGTGATGAAGATAATGTGGAATTTGAAAAAGAAAAAAAATATGACATCAATGCTGATCCGGAGTATGTTACTGATGATAGAGTTTCAGATGATGAAATTGTTATGTTTATAACAGATGTAGAAAATAAGGAAACATGTAATCAGCCTAAGAAAAAAAGAAAGAAACATCAAGATATGAAAAAGCCTAGTACATCAAACAAATCTAAAGATAAACAATCTATTTCGGAAACAGATAATTCACATGTAAACAATGACCAAGTTAACTTTAGGCCTATATTGTGTGTACCTCAGACCAAATCTATGATGGGAAAGGATCATTTTATTTGGAATACAAAATTTATAAAAAAAGATCAAGGAAAATATCCTGCCTAAAACATAATTCATATTACTCTAGACCTGTGATGTGTGATAACAGCACAAAATATATAATCAATGCCATCCCATACTTGGGCAAAAGGTCAAATCCTACTAAAAAACCTGTAGCAGATGAATTTGTAGAAAAGTTAGTAGCTCCAACCATATCTGAGACAAATAGGAATATCACAATGGATAATTGGTTTTCCAGTATTCATCTTGCGGAACGTCTGCTTGAAGAAAGCAAGATTACAATGACCAGTACGTAAAGAAAAATAAATGAGAGCTGCCAGCTGACTTTTTAAGGATCCTAAGTACAATAATCGTGCTGTTGGTAGCAATATGTTAAGAACACCTACTTAAGAAGTGCCCTGAATGTGCCGAACTGAACAAGAAAAAAAAACAATCTTTTGTGGTTTTGAAGTTTTTACTCAGTTAGATTTGCAAAACTGATTAGGTAGTTTTAAGCTCACTGTTAGTAAATAGATAATGTTTTATTTTATTTTCTAGTTTCATACATTAAATAGTAAAGTTTTTAATATTGGAATAATAAATATTTATAACTGAAAAATATTTACTTTTTCCTCTACCAAACAATATGCTTCAGTTTTTAAAGTGAATACAAAATTTAAAGTATTAAGTAGTTTGTGTTCTAAAGTTTACCCCCTCTCCCATTTTATAAACAAAAATAATTTCTAATATTTTAAAAAGTATAATTTGTATCTAGATAATTGATTATTACAGTAAAAAGTGAAAAACAAACTACAAAAGAGTAATGAAAATTTTTAAAATCATTTGTAGGCTACATAATATTTGCTTATAGGTAGTAGTCGTGGTATAATCATAGACAGTAGTGTTCCAGGGTTAAAACTTAAAACAGTTGTTGGAGAAAAGCAGATGGTTCATGTGATTTGCATTTGCAATACTAAACACCTAATATCAATATATTAATTTATTCTTCATATGTAATTTTTATATTTTTTATTCTTATGAAGTGATTTTAAAACAAAGCTAAAGTCGTAAATAATAAATAGTCCTTTTAAAATCAGCGTGTGGCTGCCATATCTCTTCCTATCCCATCCTGCAAAGTTGCCAAATTTTTAATGTTGATGATAAGCCGTTGGTAGGATTATCTATTATATTCTCTAATCTCTTTGATATTTACTATTTATTCAAAACATCTGATTTTGTTTGGAGTAATTTTTTGTAAGATTTATTATTAGGTTATCAACAATAGCATATTTTGATCATTTGTATGTGTTTATAGTTTTATATTTCTTTATGTTCAAAGTAATATTATCTGTGTTTCCAATTTTTGTAGTTAGTTAATAAATTGTGATTGACTTGTAGTAGGCTACTGTAAATTTGCCAAGGCTGGGATTATTTTCATGGCTAAGTTTATTTGAATTATTTAAACACTTATACAAAATCTACTTTATCAAGTAATTTACACTTACCCATCTCTAATTTAACATATTATGCTGTTGGCATATAGATAATATGTTGGTACTCTCAAAACAATTTTTACAAAAATATTCTTATTAAGTAAATACAAAGTGTACAACAATTGTAGAATGTATAAATAACTTTTCAATGAATAAAGATATAAAACAGTGATTTGTGATACTATTTGTCAAAGGAAATCACCTTTTGGCAGGAGACCCATACTTTTCCCAACTACAAAATGGCTCAGAGAATAATGATGAAACATTTTCAAATGTACAAAAATACATTTTGATTGCTATGTTTGATATAAAATGAAATTTTATGAATAATTCCCCCTTTTAAATTATTTTTAAAATGCACAAATCAAATTTGAAGAATATATCTCTCTTTTAAATTATTTAAAAAATACAACAGTCCAGAATTTGGTACTCTCAAAATTTTTTTCTTCTTTTACAAAACAAATAACCAAATTTCTAGATATAAAACTAAAAACTGTATATTGTATACAAAAACAAAAAGGAATAACATTATTATAAAAGGATGAGAATAATAAAATTAATGTAGTTAGAAGTTAAAGAAAAAATATAATAACCTCAATACAGTTTATTTTTACAAATAACTTACTTTATTATGCTATGTATGTTGGGTACTTCAATCAGTGAAGATGACGTTTGCTGAGACATAAGTATCATAATAAACCAATTTGTGATGAGATTATTCTTAATTCCTTAATACATTTATAATTCTTAAATACAGACTGTGTTCAGATAAAATTTGTTAGAATATTGTAAGATTTACTTTTAATTTTTTGAGGTAACATATCTAACTTCATAAAATACTTTTTTATTTCATACCTAACTGTACCAATTATATCAAGAATTTCTGGGAGATTTCATTCTTTCGAATTCTTTTATTAGAAGCTTAACCTCCAAGGCTAAACGTTGTGTATTTTAAAAAGACACATAAACATTGAGAAGCTATTACTTCTAAATAGTATAACTTCCAACAACAAAATAACAGGTTTATACTAAACTAAACTCCTTTAAATGACACTCTTTTTCAAATGCCAAGACTCTCTTTTGGCCAATAAATGTACCATAAATTTCCATCTTCATTTCAAAATTATTAAAGCACTTCAATTGACAGTGTGTGTAGATGATGTCTAAAAATATGTTTGGTAACTCTGAATTTGTTTAAAAACAAACCTTTCTTTGGCCACAACAATTCCCAATAGTTGATCCTCTAAACCTTGAACAGTCAGGGCAAAGTTAATCAGTGTAATTTTATTGATAACTTCAGGTAGATAATGTGGATTACGCAGTTTGCTTGTGATATACAATCTAAACCTTGGGTTGTACTCTATCACATTGTCTCCAAGACTTATATACTCTGCAGGACCTGAGAGAAAATATAACCATTAGTTACAATTCACTTACACAATATATCGTTATAGTCATATTATAGATACAAATAAATGATTATACAGTATTATTAAAATCAATTGTAATAGAAAGAGATGTCAAATTAATAGTAACTCCTCAAGAGTTGTTTTATGTTACTTGTGTCTAGTGGCACATGAAGACAGGTAGAGCAATGGGATATTAGGGCAATGAATGCTGTAATAATTCAAAAATGGAAAGGATGTCTTTACTTTAAATGAAATGCCATTTTATGTTGTGTGACAATTGTAATTATTTAAAAATGACGGGTTTGTGATTTTAATATATAAAAGAAGAAGCTATGTGTGATACAAGTTGGGCACCATTGTAATTTATTAATTACAAAAATAAAATAAAATAAAAATATAAAAAACAAAATTTAAGTTTAGAATTTAAAGATATTAATTTAAAAATCTCTAGAGTCATGAATTCTAACAGTGTATTTAGTAGGATATTAGAGTAAAAGAATAGTAGTCCTTTGAGTTCTGAAATAGCATATAATATTTATTAGACACATTTAAGACACATCTACATAAAAAATATATAAAAAATGGAGCATTCATATGCAATATCTTATCTTAGTACATCCTAACAATTATTTAAACATTCAAATAATAATAATATAGAAAAGTCAAACTAAATTTAATTATTGAAGTTAGGTTTTAGTTGCAACTCAAAAAATTGAATAGGCTTTAAACTTATTTAAATGAAATTTATATAGCTAAGAATTATAATCTTTGAAAAAAGATCATGTTTCATTAGTTTAGCTAATTAGCAAAAGACTTTATTTTAATATTATTTTTTTTATACCTTTGAATACATACCAATCACCTTAATTTTTAGTTAAAAGCACATTTCCTTGAAGATGATTGGCTTCGTTCGCCGGAACTCCCTACAGCCTCGTGGAAGTCGCTCTGTCTCTTGTTCAGATGCTGACGTCTTCAATTCACCTTTCGTTTTACAAAGTTCATTTCTATTGTTCATGTAATAAAATAATTATTAATGTTTTAACTTAAACTGTTCTATTTTTCTTTCTTTTAAAACATAACGGTTTTGTCTATATTTCCCAATTCAATTGCATCACTTCTTATCGAACACGTGGAAACTATTGTTCTCACCTTTTTTACAAAAGTTCACATATTAGGTCAAAACGTATGGTGTTTTAATCATTATTAGTTTAATTTATAGTCTTAAGAACACGCTTTTCACTCCGCTAAGCCTTTATACTGAAAAATGCAAACTAATGTAAAAAGCATATGGCTTGATATCGTTAGTTCTGTACAATTAAATTGTCGTTTGCAATTTCTTAATAAAACTGTTTTATACACTCCGCTCTACAAACCACGTTCTTGAACAAACAATTCGCCATTGTTTTATTTTAACACTTTACATGTTCACATTTTTACTTTGTTTCTTTGTCCCTCTTAGGACCAACTCTTAATCTAAAACGACCTATCCAGCCAAGCACTGAACCAGCCATCAACTGACTGAAGCAAACCAAACCGTTCGGCTTGGCTTGGCAACAAGCGTCCCTCCTTTTGTATACAATACAACTTACATTTCACTTCTTATTAATTAGGTTTATACTAATACTAATTATATCTAAACATAGGACACATTTCTCTGACTATTTTTTATTATTCACCTTGTTTTCAAATTTTGTCTCTTTCAAGTTATTAACGATAATTAGACAAACTACTTGTCATAGCATACCCCCCCTTTCTTCTTTTTCATTTGGACCAATTATGTTCAAGTTCAAAGATTCTTGCGCCTTGCGCTAAATTCAAATTTTAAAATGTACAATATTACAATGCTTTTGTATGAGTGATTTATGTTATGCTCACTATGAAATCACAAATTTTAAAAAAATATGTTGGAATTGTTCACAGTATTCCAAAATGACAACAACAATGTAATTTTTTGTGAAAATTGTCTCCTTTGTTCCAAATAAAGTTCTGTTCGGTGAACCTCAAATTGATAATTTTATAAAGGTATTTTTCTCTCTCTCCACATCCACATGAATCTTATTCAGGTTCCAACGTAAAGTAAGTAGTCACGTCCACTACCTTCACAGTAAACTCAAACATTATTATTATTTAAGTTATATGATTAAGTAAAGCAATGAGTCAACTATTAGATGTTAGATAGCCACCTCAGGAGTTCAGATTGAAACAACATAGATACAAATGGATACAAATGATAGGAGTTATTTTTTAATTTGGAGGTTCATGTTTCTATTTTGTATTATAGCAATAATACTTGTAATAGTTGTAATCTATCAAGATTATTTTGATTTCATTGTACATAGTGAAAGTTTCCCTTCCGTTTTACCTTGTATAAAAGTTAATAGCCCCCCCCCCCAAATGATCAGCTAAGTGCATTTTGGGATGGGTCAGAAAGCACAAGGGGTCGTCACTTTCACTATGGGATTTTTCTTTCGTTTTAAATAAAAGTATGTGAGTTTTGCCAGTCACGTTCGGTCAGTGTAAGTCTTAACATTATCTTGTTTCCCCTTTAGCATTTAATTACTAATATTAATAAATATATATATATATATATTAAATATATACACACACACATATATATATATATAATATTCTAAATTAGTTTAAATGTAGTAGTAGTAGTAAATTAGGTTCATTATAAAATGGCTAGCCAGGTGTGAGTTATCCATAGTGTAGGATTGGTTTATTGACTGCGTGATAGTGCCCAAAATAGCGGTTTAACTAAAAGATCCATGAACCAGTTCAATCTCCAAATATTGCATTGCAACACCTAAATGATACTTGAAAATAAAATTAAAGTATGACTGCTAACATATATGGAGTAAACATTTGACTCATGGTCTTGTACTTGTTATTTTATCAAGTATTATATCTTTGATGAAAATCTATCATTCATCCATTATATATTTGAATCAGTGTATATTAGTTTTATTTTTTGCGTCATTTAAAAATTTTTAAAATTTTTTTGTCTCTTTACCATTTATTGAAGTTTCAAAGTCCATAATCAAAAACTGTCCAAAATTATTTTATTTTTCTCACATTATTTGTTTTTCTTGTTTTAAATGGTCATGTTAAATCTCCATACTGAATTCTCACTAAATATTACTTTTGAAACTGTTATTGAAGTTAAACTTTCCAATTGTAGATTACTTACATTTCTTGTAGCGTCTAAGAAGACCTTCCTCAGTGGTGGTAGTGAACCAACTATTTTCTTTGCTGGTGGTAGAGAACAGAATGATTCAAACTTCAGATATCTTCTCAGAGCTTGAAATGTTTGTGTAGCACTCCTGCCAATATCTGTCATAAATTTCCCTTTGGTTTTTCCTTTTTATTCGCTTTATTTTAGTTTTATTAATACCATTACTTGTTCATTAATTAAAATTTTCCATTCTGAAGTAATGCAGTTGTAACCTGAGATTTGGTTCCTCTCTTTGGTATTGACTTGTAGATTCCATAGAAACTTGTATTAAAGTTCTTGGGCAATAACTTTCTGAGTTAGTCCTGTTTAAAGATTTTCGTATTTTTCTCTTAACCATTTTTTGAAGTGTTGAAATAAAAGAATCTTTTTAGTTTTTTGGTGTAGTATTTTTCTTAGCACAGTTATTTGTTGTCAAGGTTTATTGATTTCCCCCTTAACATTGTTAATTAAAAACCCCCCTTTAATTAATATATATCGACTTATTTTTTTTTAATGTACATATACATTAGCTTAATAATAATAATATTAAACCTCTGTAAATTTTAATTATTTCAGCGGGCGATCAATAATTTACAATAAAGGTGAAAAAACATAGGACTAAACATAGTCCTCCTTAGCTTGCCCCTTATAAGTCCAGTAATTGTTCTGATGTGTTGTTTGGTATTAGTAATTAGTTAATTAGTGTAATTGGCTTTTTCAGAGCTGACAATGGTATGAGTATTTATTGAGAAAAGTATACTTGTAACACATTGGCTTGCTCCAGGGTGGGTTGGACAATATTTGATGAATAATGACATAACAGTTAAATTAGAGCATGGATCTTTGAGTAATCAGACTATCTGAGCTACCCTAGCAATACTGTACTTGAATAACCAAGCCTCGTGGGTTAAATCTCACTTGACCAGCCATTTTGGACGAGCCCCAAAACTATCACTAATTGCTATAATTAACTATACTTGATTATTTAAATTAAGACTCATGCATTATATTTAACCGTTTACTTTGCTTGCACAGTGTGTTACATCTGTTGGCGAAATCCGTCGTATCTCTTTTCTTTAATTATTACAAATCCAAAATACACAAATTGAGTCTGTTTCATTTATTCAATGTCCGCTCAAATAAAATATGTATATATATTTTAATAAAATGAAAATAATTCATAGTAAGTCAAAGGGATGAGTCATGAGTCATGTACATAAATAGCCTGAAATTCCTCCTGTATGGACAGGCAAGGTTTTAAATAATAGGATGATGTAATGCTAACCCCTCTTAACAAAGCATCATAGTCAGGACAATATCAATCCTGTTAGAACTGGTAGTTCAAACTTTTCTGGGAATACCATGTTTAAAAAAAAAAAAAGTGTTAATATATATATTTTTTACTCATTGTGTCTAGCAGGTCAAATGTCCAAAGAATACACAAAAAGAAATTTAATAACTGTAATAGTTTAGAAGTTATGGCTTTGTTCAAAAATCAAAAATACTTGATTTGTTAAAAATTGTATTTTAAAAAAAATTATTTATTTTTTTGGTAATTCTGCGCAATTACTTGGTCAACCCCAAATTTTTTCATATTTTACTACGATCATAAGGATGTTCTCAGAAAGCAAGAAACATAAAATTTAAGGCCCGCAAGGCCATCTGCCGAGCGATAAGAAGGTTCAAAGTCCACGCGATAACAGTGGCTTGCAGCAGACGCGCGGAAAGCCAGTTGTGACAGCACCGTTATATAATTATATATAACATAACCAATCAGATCATAGTCTTAGATCAGAGTGTTGAGGAGATGAAAGTTTTGGGTGGAAAGGACGATGTAGTCTAAAGTTTTGATTTGATCTTAAAGTGTTTAAGACATATTTATTAGTACCAAACTAATATCATTCACAGAGTAATCTGAACAGTAAAGTCGAGTGTGTTAAATGGTATTAGATTGATTAGAACGGACAAAGAGTGTAAAACGAGTAATGTGTTACGTGCAAAGACAATTGACAATCAAGATGTCTCATATTAAAACGGTCGAATGATGAACATCCATAAAGTGTAAAAAATGAACTAATAATATTGATAGACATTCTTAACACAAACATTTACAAAGTGTGATTGAAGTGATTTCGATGGACCTCGTTCTCCGCGGACAGGACAAAGAACTATCATCAACTGCCATGTTACATGCACCACAACTGCGTAATGTGTTTTGCGACAACGGACTGGTAAAATGTGTTATATAACACAATAAACTTATACTATGTATTATATAAAATGTAATATGTTTCATGTTTCCAATCTTATAATTTGATATTTAAATAAGTATATTTTCTAAATGAATAAACAATAAATGTCGATTGACATATTTCTTTTTCTCAAAGATAAAGTAAATTCAATATTAAAAAACGGATATTTTAATCTGTTTTGTTTCTTAAATATTTTTTCTAGTTGCAACATAAAGTTAAATTCAAGTTTTCTAAAAATAGTCCTTCTTCAAAGGCAATAAAAAATTTAATTTGGATAGGATGTTAGTTATAATTCATTTGATATATATATAGTTCATTTGATATTTTTGTGATGATAAATGTCATGTATTAATATTATTTTAATAAACTCATTTTAAAATTTCATTTAACAAGAGTTTCTCATTCACAACCAAACAATCACTGGGAGTACACTTTAAAAAAGAATCCACGCCGAGATATTTATAATTCATAAATTCGTTTGTTTTCAAAATTGATGTTAACACATCTGGCGCCCATTAGCTGAGCAATAATTTTAAAATTAAATTAATCATAAATAAAATTCTTAAATTAATT
The DNA here is from genome assembly GCA_963513935.1 of Aphrophora alni. Taxonomy (NCBI): domain Eukaryota; kingdom Metazoa; phylum Arthropoda; class Insecta; order Hemiptera; family Aphrophoridae; genus Aphrophora; species Aphrophora alni. Next base: position 61,339,405 of record OY740769.1, on the reverse strand, counting down.
TTTTTTAATAAAGTAATATTTATAATTGAAACCGTTAAAGGTCATATTTTATAACTATTACAGGTCATATTAGATAAACTTGTATAGAACTTGTGTTTGCATTCTATCTCAACTCCGGTTTGTTGTTTGTTATACAAATATTGGAACTTTTTATTGTGTTTATGTAATATTTGCTATGATATGATTGCTACATGACTGTTTATGTATTCCATGACCTTGTCAATGCAAGTTGGGTGTATTGAGTCTAAAATCAATAAATGTGTTTTATATAATTCCCTATTTAATCTTATCTTTTTAGAGTACAAAGTTCTTATTTCTTCTTTTACCGAAGCTAATTCTGCAATACGTTTAGCTTTGGAAGCAGATGTTGATTTATTTTTTATACAAATGTTGGCATATGTGGGTATAATTTTCATATTTAGACATCTCTTGTTAAATTTGATGTGCAAATTCGTAGTCATTACTCTAGTTTTAATATTTCTAAGTTTATACACCATAGATGCTTGACTAGCTTCCATTAACATTAAAATTTTAAAATGTGTTTGATTATGTATATAATATATCATGGTCATCATAAAATATTGTTCTATCCATTTAACATAAATACACAACACCTTTAAAAATGTTTGTTATATTATGTTCCTTTATTATACTCTATCATGAACTTAAAGTTTTTGAAGAAGGTAGTGCCTTGTTAAATTCCAGAAGTATACAGCAAATGAGACTGTCATGCCTTTGCCTTATGATAAACTATTACTTCATATACAAACTTTATAATGTTATATAATTATAATTAATTTAGAAAATATTCTTAATTAAAAATGACATTGAACTAATTATAATGCTACAGTGAAAAGAATGAGTTATAAAAAAGCATACATCATACAAATTACTAATGATGGTAATGACTTTATATAAAGAGCATAAAATGTGTGGTATATCAGTATCACAGCAACAAACTGAATTTGAAAATCACATAATAAATTACCTTGTTTAAATGTCTGTTTCAGTAAAATTGGATCTAAGGGAGGGTCTAAGTCTTCACCCACATCCTCTACCAATGCTGGTTTACCATATTCTAAACATACTTCTAACTTCTTCATGTATGTTGGATCTACTAGCTTTACAACTTCTAAATCATTATATTTCTCCATTGCTTTTATCCATTTGTTTGCTTGACCTTGAGGGTCTATTAATAATGACCACCTGTTAATTAAATAAATAATCCATAATCTTCATATGTATATAAAATCTGCCAATGAACTTATAGCATTATACAAATTATTATTATTATTTTTATTATGAACAATATAATTTACAAATTTTATGTTTCCACACTTTGTGAATTTTCATTATAACTGTGTTAATTTTTTAAAAAAAACATGTCTTCCAACACTGATTTTTAGAGTGGTTAGACCTTACTTCTATTCTACTTCAGTTATTGTGGTAAGTCTTTGGCTTGCTGGATTTGATGGAAAAGAACTTACAACCATTGCCAGAGAGAGTGTTTTAAAATAATCTTAACAATGTACCTAATGCTTGAAAATATAGTTTTTTTTTTTTTTTTTTTTTTTTTTTTAATGTCAGAATATAACCAACAATATTTTCAAATCAACAACTATGCACAGAACAAATCCTATAACAAGAAGTTGATGATTTTTCATCACCTTAATCCTAGATTACTAATCACTTGCCTGTCAGACAACAGAAAATTAACACAATTCACTGTGGATGGGGTCTATCTCCTTCCTAATCCTCTATCCACCTCTCCGTCAGTGCTACATTTGAGTTCAGTGCATACAAGTCGTTTTATTTAAGTTAAGTCATATTGTTTATGTGCCGTCATCTGTGAGACGAATGATTAGTAATAGTGAAGCTCCATTTTTTGTACATAGTATAAACATAAACTGATATACCTTTTTTTTATTTGTTAAACTTTTATTCATTATGAGTGAATTTTTGAGAGGTGATAAACTAATCGAAGCAGTGTTAACAGAACTAGACAAAAAGGTTTCTGAAGCTGACCCAATCAGTACCAATGTCTATGAAGAAGAAAATGTCAGTGAATTATAGGACTGTGTAGAAGTTGAGTCAAGATATTCAACTGGCACTGATGCCACTATGCTGGTCCTTTGTACGAGGAACGACCCCCCCAAGAAAAAGTAAGAATAGCAGTACATCCATGGAATAGTGAGGAGAAGGATGAAAGTGTGGTGAGTCATAATACCACTTTCCCTTAGTTTATTCTGAAGTTTCAAATAATATTGGATCTACCACTACACATTATGACTTGACCTTTTCATCAACTAGCAGGATTCAATACAGGAATATAGTTCACTACAAATAAAGACCAATAAATAATCCTCTGCAAGCTGTAGACTTTTTCAAACTTTTTATCACACCAAGTTACTTTTTATTGATGCAATTGTTACTAACAAAAATCCAGAAAATTCCCGTAAACGGCTTAACTATTCTAATGAAAATTTGGCAACTATTAGAGAAACTGATTCTGTTGAAATAAATGCTCTACTAAGTCTTTTAGTTCTATCAGAAGCAATGAAAGATAATCATATAACAACTAAGGAAATGTTTTAGCCTACATTTATTGGAACTCACTTTGTGTTAGTTATGAGCAAAGAATTCTTTAAATTGTTATTGAATTCTTTGAGATTTGATGACAAATGCAGTCACCTTTCCCACAGGTAAAACCCCAAGAAACACAAAGGAAGATATGTGCTTTCAGCCCCCCCCCCCAAGAAGAATGTCAAGATATTCATGCTACTCTTGTAATCAGTTTTATTGTCTTGAACATGCAGAAAAAATGTGTGTAAATTGTTCTTGAAATAGACTAAAACCTACAAAAACTATAATAAATATAAACAAATTTCATGTATTTCAAGTTATAAATAATTTTTGTGTTACTTTTTTCTGGTAATTTACACTAATTCACTGTTACTTATGTCAGAATTACTGCAGTTTCAGACTTCTTGGGCCCATCATCAGATTCATATGAAGGAGTGTTATGCAACTAAAATCGCTCTGTTTGGACGTCATTGTTAATTAAAAGTTTTATAGCACATACACAAAAACATGTTTATACTGAATACAATTAACACAGAAACACGGTCAACAAACATGTTAAAGTCTGTAAGAATTTAATAAACGGGGTTTATAAATTGTTTTTTATTACTTATTTGAATTTAAAATTGTTACTTTTTTATCTTAAAACTTTTATTTAATGAAAATTGCTCAGCTTAATGGCGCCAGTTGGAGTTAACTCATCAATTTAAAAAAAAGAAGTTACTTGTTATTATTACAATTTCTCAGGGTCACAAATCCTTTTGAAAGTGTACTTACAGTGGTTCTTGGAAAATAAAGAAATCTTATTTTGTTGTGCTGAAACTGAACATAATTTATTGAATTAAGATAACACATATTATATATTCATGATACATTTCTTACCGCTATTTTAAATCTCTATGTTTTTTGACTTAAAATTATTCTGCCTTGAAGAGGCTTAAATCCTTTTTTATGACTCTAAATTAATAGTTGCAAATTAAAACAAAATAATTTTTATAGTGAGTTCTTATATTCTCACGTAGCAAAGATTATATTTATATTAAAATGAAATTAAGTTCTTTAAATTTAATAGTTGCTATACAAAAATTATTCATTAGAACAAATTTAAAAAGTTCATACAAAAAGTTCTTTTTTACTGTATACAAAATTATTATAAAACTGTCTATGATTCTTTGTTACCACATAACCGTTCCTGTAGGCTGAGAGTCTCCTCGTGGTGAGTTCCTCTCATCTTGTATTGGAATCACCTTGTAGAATTTACACACCCGACGATCAATTGTCCTTTCAAGTTCACAGTGTTACACAAAAATTCATCACTCTATTGAAAGTTATTGTCCAATACTCTCTTCAAACGCAAACTGCGTTCTACCACGTCAAAAACTGTCTCTAAACTCGTTAAATCATCACCATTCAATGTTCTAAAACTTCTTTTAGACAAAAACATCTCTCACTGACTCAAATGTCACAATAGAACTCTACTTTAACAATTTTCGCTACATTTTGAAAAAAGTTTCTCTACACAAGAGATCTGATCACCTCAGGTGCTCTCTTAAGACTGGGGTTTAACATTTCACTACATTTTGTAAATGTTTCTTTGTACAGAAAACATGTCTGACCAACTCGGCTGTCCCCTTAAGACTGGCAAAACCACATGTGCCTTTGTCCAGCTTCACCCTAGCGTCTTATTTTTTAATATGCAAGTCCGCTAAAAATTTTCTCACACACCTAGTAACACGTTTTGTCTATTTTTCACTACACAATTTTTATTCAAATATTCATATAACTTATAATTAACATTTTTTACATCACATCAGTATTTTGGAAACCTATATTTAAATTTTATATTCCCTTGTCTTAACATGTACATTGAGTCATTCTTTTGACTTCTGAAGTCCCCCCACCCATTCAATTTCAACGTTCTCAGGTCCATCTTAATATTCAAGTTTTAATATAACTATTTTTTGGTTATCCAAGTTAAAATTACCATTTTTGGTATCACAAGTCAGTGCACATTCTTCAACAAAGGCCTTGAGACAGGCTAGTTTTTAATAATAGATCATTATCTACTTTATGAGTCTGCGGTTCAGTTCTTTGTATCTTGATAACACTGTCGTATAAAATATGGGAATGGAATGAAAGTTTTTTGTTCAAAATGTGATCAGGATCTTGTTTAAAGGCTTTGTAAATTTTGAACTCTTCCAAGGAACATATGTAACGCCCTTTATTACATGTTATGTTTTATATGTCTGTTTGTTTTGTTTTTTATCTCTTTTGTTTTGTTATGGAATTTTACTTTTGACTTCAGTTTATTATTAGTTTTTTAAATAATTATAACGTTATCATTCACATTCTTGAAAAAATGGCAACATATAATACCTTTGTACACCGTCTGTTTAGGTTTGATCAATTTGAACATGATTATTCAAAATATTAAATCTTGAAAATTAATGAGTTGTCAAAAATAATGCTGTATTTCAATTGCTTTCTCAGATAATCATCAGACCTTCCTGTAAGCAAAATTCTTGGTTTTGCTACTCACTAGATGACCAGACTGTTAGGCGAACTGAGTCTAAAGCACACCACATTCTGAAGCCTGGTGACATTGCACAGTTCTGGAGGGTTAATATTGTGGAACAGCATGAGTGAATCACCAACCTTGAGGTAGTAGAAGTGAGGTGTGTCAAGAGTATGGAAAAACTGTTAGGATTGGTTCCTTTGAACTGCCTGGGTTCTTTATTTTCAATAAATCAGTGGTTCAGTTATCTAATTAATGGTTCTTTATTATTTAATGCAACTTGACTATTTCTCTTATATACTAATTACAAATATTTTAATCTTCTTAAATACTAAGAATCCAGAATGACTCTAAATGTTGTGACTCACAGATTTGATTCTACATTATGGTTTATAATTACTTGTCTCTGAAATAATTACAAGTTTCTACACGAAGTTTGATCATCCTGCTTGCCACTCTTATGGGTGCTCGTCCGAAGTCTCAATTCTCCCAGGAAGCTCTTACTCGCCAAATCCGTATGGCTAGCGTCAAGAATTCCTGCAACACCTTCCCTTGATCAATCTTGGCCCACTGGCCAAGTTTCATTCCACCCAAGTGTTTTATATTTCATTGTAGCATCAATGATGTCTGCCTTTCTTCAAGGTTAATCATTTTTTCCAGGTCTGTCACAATAATTGTTGTCATACTGGCTTTTTTAAAAGAACTTTTTACTATATTCCTAACAAAAACCATCCTATTCCTAACAGAACTCTACAAGGTAATATGTACAGAGGTATCATATTACGATTGAGTCTCCACGATAGAGTCCCAGAGGTATGGCATATGACTCATACCTCATATGCTTAGTCAGCAGCTTCTCAAAAAAATAGTTGATTCTGTTGGCTGTCATTCGTTTGAGTAAGGATAGTTCTTTCTCTCACAAGGTAGAGTGACAAAAGTCTTGTCAATCAAGATAGCTGCAATACCAGAAGAAGAAATGGCATAATGATGTCCTTTTGCTCCTAATTATGGCAAGCAATAGGTTGATCAAGAACAATTTGCCAGTGCCACCAGGAGCATAAGAAAGAACAACTGCCCAGAATCAGAAGCAATGTTCTGCATGATTTCATTGTATGCTTTTTTCTGTTCTTGATTTAATTTTGGAATTTTCACAACAACTGCTTCAGACAGCTGAATGGTATCTTGTGAAAGTTCCTTCAGACATTCACAGTTGAGGACAATAGCTCCTTGCTCTCATGAATATGATGGGTTCAAATTGAGTCTTTTAACTGATGTGGAAATGACAATAACCTCAAGAAGGATATTGAGGTTAATCCCAAGGACCAGTTGGGCATATTTACACTCTCTCTCCTTTTGCTATCTAACGTCTTTCATAAGACTATCTCGGTATTTCTCCCAAAATCTGATCTTTCTTCACCCCTAGATAATCTGGCACAGGCTTCCTTTGTTTCTTCCTTCTTGGTGAAAACTTAAATCTAATATCACTAAACCTTGACTATATGGTTTCACTAAACTAATATTGTTTTTAGTCGAATATGGGAAAGTGTTATTAGTGATCTGCCCTTAAAGAATATTTCCGACAGATCCTGGTTACAGGTGGTTTTGATTTAAAATGTTAAGTGGGAATCCATATTTTTGCGTATTATTGTGAGAACAACAATACGCATGAGGTTGATATAAACGACATATCAAGTTAGACTGCTGGATTGATTTGAAAAAAAGTAGGAACTGCTGATCAGGTTTCAGCTTATTAATATTTGTTGAAATTATTAATATTATTCCTTCCATATTCCATGCCCTCCTGAAACTTACTGAGGCTAGGTTTGCCTAAACTTATTTTTTGCACAGGAACCAGGTCTACCATATAGCGCTAACTGCGCTGAACCTAGGGGGAGTTTTTTCACCATTTTTTTCCTTTGGACTGTAGAGCATGTGTAAGTTAGGTTGTTTGGAGTTGAAACTTGGTGTTTTTGGCTCTCATTTTGGCAGATAAAGATGATTTTTTTTATAGCACGGCCAAATTATTTTGAAGTTTTACTATTTTTATGTGATCATAATACCTAAAATTACTCTACCAAACTCTGGGAGCATCTCTGAATAACCTTGATCCTAAGAAAATAAGCTTTATGGTTCCAATAAGTTCACATCCTTAACACTTTACCTATCCTATATAAATTCCTGACTTTCATTATATGGGTTCTGCCTCCAATTTGTTTTTTCTTAGATGTAACCTTAATCTTCCCCAAATTACTACAGTTTTAAGATTGACTTAGATCACACTGGGTTCAATGTATGCCACTGTTAGTACACGTGCTGACCCTTGTCTTATAAGTCCTCAAACAAAATCGGTTACATTGAAGGTCTGAATATTTGTATACACTGTCATTAAATGTCCAGCTATTAGTATACCATCGATGATACATGATCCGCCCATTTTTAGTTTCATAAAAAAATGTATTGATTAAAAATTATATAAAAGAATTCACAGATAATCATTATAAAAAGGGGAAAATGTTTTAAATTAGTAATAGGCAAATGAATGATGAATGTTAAAACACTCCAACAAGCACATGCACATCGTGAATTGGTCTGGACAGTCTTTAAAAAATGGTGGAACCTTTTTTGCCTTCTTTCTTCCTTCCTTTGCTCCCTCTACAGCAGACATTATTTTGTAACATGATCTGGATCGTTTTCTGTTTTGTCAAATATTTCCTTCTCTTTTGAATAGATTATGTTTTAATGCCAATCGCCTTCTACACCTATAAAGTTATATATTCTTTTATAATTTTGTGTTTAAATACTAAGATCACCTATAAACAATAGTAATTCGTTTTTTTAATATACTAATCATTATTATATCATACATATACTTATGTAGATTTACAAAAATATTTATCTAGTTTATAGAAACATATTACTTGCAATTATTACCTTGTAATCCTGGTGTTGGGGCCTTAACATAGGTGTGACATTTCCAACTGTACGAGATACGAAAGTGTAGCATATATGTTTGATTTTTCTTATCCCTTACATTATTGAACAGCACTAGGGAATTAACAACAGTTGTGCCTAGAAGAAGTTCAACTGCAACCTTATTATATCATTTTACCGTCCTTATAAGAAAGACTGTAGTAGACGCTCGTTTAGTTGGAAACAACCACTCCTTTCTTAGCCGAGTTTTAAGCCAGAAAACATGTGGGCTTCATAACGGGTTCCCCTTTCATGTTGTTTTTTTCCAGATGGTACCAGAACATCGGTGTCTTCACCACGTTTGCTTATCATTAGAATGTGTCTTTTGTCAACTAATTTTATTACTTTCACTCCACTTTTTTTTTCTTTAGCCACCACTTCGCCTTTTTAATTTTTTTTTGTTTAATCGCTGATTTCGGATATGCTCTACAGTCTTTGCGCAAAGTTCTACTGAGATATGTTTTCTTTTTAGAAGATATTCTGATAGCGGGACATATGTATAGAAATTATCGGCATACAGTATATGACCTTTATTTACAAGGTCACTTATTAGGTGAATAAAGACTTTTTGTGTATGCCTTTCACCTCCTGTACTATCTATCATCTCTACCTGCATACACTTTCACTTTGACAGTGCAGTGTAACTACTAAACTTGTAGTCCACATCTTATATAGCTTTACACCATATTTATGGACCTTGTTTAGGTTGTGTACTGCCTGAATATAAGGCGGCCCCTCCAATAAATCATAGACTCATCAATAACTACTGTTCCTCCAGGGATAGGTTTGAATCTGTCATTCATCAACTCAATTATTTTTTTTTAGTTGTTTTTATTCTTGGTTGATCAACAACTACTTCTTCATTATTTTGGAAATGCCGATAGATACTTTAATAACATTTCAAATAGATCTCTATTCATGCTATTTTTTATAAAATAATTTTTAAACATATCTTTCGCTGACCAATATAGCCTCTGTTGGGGCAGAGGGTTCATGCACATGACAATCAAAATACCAAAGAGTAAACTTTTTTCTTTTGTTGTGCAAACAAACCACTGTCTCATAAAAGATCTTTTTTATAGGGGATTTTTTTCTAAGTGCTGGTGAGCAAACCTGTTGGTTGTAGTGTCACTATCATTTGCACTAGAAGGAACAAATTCACTTCTTAATGATTCACTAGATCAAAATCGTCTACGTACAATTCGAGAGCTGCATCAATTTTTTTCAGGATCAATTTTCTAACCATTTTATTTTAATTACATTAAACTTACATATTACACCTGTACTAACACTTTATTAACACCATGTACAGCAGAATAAGAAAAATAAAACAAATGCTAACCTCACAATATAACAATAACAACTGTAAACTAAAAAGTGTGGAAAATAACCAGCTGTTAATTGGAAAGAGCGTGAAATAATCAGCTGTAAGCAGAAAAGCACATGAAACAGTGAGTTGTGATTAAGAAAACATGGTAGGGCTTATAGCATCTACATAGGCTAAAGATGAAATAGATATACCACCGATGGTGCACTACGAGCTTGGTTAAAGAAGTATTACCAACACACGTTGTATGCCACTGGTGGTATAACACACACATAATATGTAAAAAAATAGTATTATAAGCATTTATTATTTTTTTTTTAATAGCACTATTACTGTATTGTAAACATTGTTTTAAAATAAGAGCGCACTTACTGTATTATAAGCATTGTTTTTCAAAAATAACACCTTTACTGTATTATTACATTCAAGTAGAAACAATTTCTGTAAAAATTAAGAATATGCTTTTTTTTTTTATGATAACCCCAAAAATGATGTATGTTGTGAACGTGTTAAGTAAATAAGTAAGTATTTAGGGCTGTAACATGTTTACTTTGTTTGTAACTAATTGTGTAATACCAAAAAGTGTTAATTTAAATTGAATAATGAAAAATAACCGGGAATCGATACAGTTAAATGGGGAGGGGGAAAACATAAGTCAAAGACATGACTAATTATATTTCAAAACAAAGAAAATTAAATTAACATAGATTTCCAAACTCAAATTAATAATAATGTATAGAATTTCAGAAATAATTAATAATAAGAAATTAAATAGTGTTGTGTGTTTATTATATAGACGAGAGATTGGTTGAATAAGGCGATTGAACAGTGTATGCAATGTGTACGAGACATTTATCGCAAACACAGTGGGATTTCAATAAGCGTCCGTGTGAAAAAAACTAAACACAGTTTGAACAATAACTCACCAAAAGACTGGTAAAACGTGTTATTTAACACGCTATATATAAATTGTTTGTTATATAAAATTTATTATATTCTTTTTTGTATTAGTATTATAAATTTATTATTTTTTTAAGTAGTTAAAATTTCAAGTCAGAATACAAAGAATGTTTACTGACATATTTGATTGTTTTCTATAATGCATTTTCAATAGATAAAGAAACAGATGATTTTAATCTTTTAATTATCATAAATAAATTTGCTAGTTGCAACTTAGAAATAAATTCAAGACTTAAAAAATTAGATCTTCTTCAAAGACAAATAAATTTGGATAGGATGTTAGTGATAGTTGATTTACATGATATATTTTTCTGTAATAAATGGTAATGTATAATTAATTATTATGTTAATAAATTCATGTAAAGTTTCAGCAAAATAAGGATTGTTTATTTCACCAGGTAAATCACTGTGAGTACACTTTCAAAAGAACTTACACCCTGAGATTTTAAAAATAAATTAACTTCATTTTTTCTAAATTGATGTTTAACATCTGGCGCCCTTTAGCTGAGCAAAATTTTTAATAAAAATAACTTCATTCTTTTATAAGGAAAAATAACTTAATAAAATAAAAAACCTACAGATTGTCAATGATTACAATTGAATAGGATAAGAATAGAGATAACTATTATGCAATTATTTTTGCGTCACCTCATTAATTAAAATTTAAATATAGGTTTCCAAAATAATAATTTATGTATAAAATATTGATTATAATTTGTAATATAAAAATGTTTAGGATAAATGTGGAGTTATAAATTAAATACAATTTTGTGTATATGTGATGTAAAGTGCTGGTTGTCAGGCGGAAGTAAAGTCGTATAGGGAAAACATGGTTTTATGCAAGCTTGGTCAATGTGTTAAGTGAGTCGAAAGGTAATGCTTGAGCAAGATGGATGTGTTGTCGTGGGGGTAAGAAGTTTCAAATGGAACAGTGAATTTTGTGCAAATATGTATTTTGACGTAAAATCAACATGATAGACGAAGAATATGAATGTATACACAGTAACTATTAGTGTAGATATTGAGAAATAAGTTTCTAAGTGAGATAGACAGTTTTTAATGTTAGACCAACCAATTACGAATAGTAAAATGGCTGCACGCTAGACAGTTTAAGTATTTTCAGATCATATTTGTACCTGACCAAATATGAACTATTTGAGAGGTGTTTTGGTGAAAAAAGACAGTGAACATTTATTTAAATTGAACTTTTGTTTAAGTGAACAAAAATAAGCGTACACGTGGTGTTCAAATATCTTGAGTTGATAACAAGACAATTAACTATAGACATTGTATGAAAGATTTGAACTGTTTATTCGTAGGTTCAGTATTTAAAATGTATGCCTACTAACTATGTGATGACGGGAATAAATAGATGGATGGTAAAAGTTGATTAATCCAGTATCAGGACAATGCTCAGCACATGCAAAAAGATGGCAGGAGTTCATCATCAGAGAGACGACTCATCATTTCCTAAGGCAGAAATCGAGATCTACAAAAGGACTGGTAACATGTATAAAAGACAATATTAATCAAATGTTGTAAAAATATATAAAGTCAAAATTGTTTTTGTTAAAAATATTAATTATAGGATTTTTAGATATTAGTAGCTTTTGTTGTTTTAAAATAATAAACTTTGATGCTTTAAGATAAAGGATGTCTATTTAAAGGACATTTAAATATAAAGGACATAAATTTTACTAAAATAAAATTAATTTCAATGATTTTTACAGCAGATAAAATAAATCTGTTTTCTTTTATTTTATTATTAATTTTTAATGAGTTGCAACCATAATAAGTAGATTCATTTATTAAAAATTTTAACTTACTTAAAAAGACAAATAAAACAATTTATAATAAGAAATTATAACGAATTTCCATGTATATTCATAACACATGTTGTTCAATAAATTATGTTCAATTTCAGCACAACAAAATAAGATTTTCTTTATTTCACCGAGAACCACTGTAAGTACACTTTCAAAAGGATTTGCGACCCTGAGATATTTCAATAGTAACAATTAACTAATTTTTTCAAAATTGGTAAGCTAACGCTACCTGGCGCCCATAAAGCTTGGCATATCTTTATAAATAATAATAATAAAAATTTATTTTCTTTTTTTGTAACAAAAAATATATAAGAACTCTTCAAGTTAAACAAACGCTTTTTTTTTTTAATAATTACAATTGGCACCCAACGTGGGGCGCCACTTGTAATAATTCAATAATGTTTCTAAAGAACAAAATAGTATTGAACTTGAAGAGTTCTTAATTTTTTAATTTTACTTAAAGAAAAGTGCATTTATGTGTTGTTATTTTATAATTTTGGGCGCCAGACTTTCGTCATATTTAACATACAAAAAATGAATTTAATGAATTTATTATCTCAGGGGTCATAAGCTCTTTTAAAAGTGTACTCACAGTGATTTTGGATTCTAGAAATGAAAACACTTGTAGCTGAAATTTAACAAACATTTATTTAAACATGAAATTATTTAATTTATACATATATATTCAATATATATCCTAGTTAAAAACTATTATTGTTACCTTTGAAAAAGGTCTATTGTTTAAATCATGAATTTATCTTTAAGTTGCAACTGTTAAATAGTTTATTAAATCAAAACAGATTATGATTATCTGTCCTTTAATATTGAATTTACTTTATTAACTTTGTTATTTCTCAAAAACATAAATGACACATTAAAATATTAAATCTTTTAAGAATAAAAACATTAGATATAAAAATTTTACATGAGATTTTATTTTCAGCGTTATATAACGCTGTTTACCGTCTTTGTTGAACTTTCCCTCCATGAAGAACACTAGATGTCTGTCTGTTTACGTCTCCTAGATCGCACATTTCAAATTTGTGAAGTACACTCAGTTTATATTCGCGTTTAGAATGTTTATCAATTTTATAGTTCATTAAACGTTTCGCGATTATTCATCTTCCTACCGTATTTGATCATGATACAAATAATCATTTATTGTCTTTGCACGTGACACGTTGTTCATTGAACACTTTGTCGTTTGATTTATTTATTTTTTTAAAGACGAATCTGTTGTCATGAGATTTGGTGTATTTCTTTAATTATTATTAATAGTGAATTTTTTATAAGTGTTTTTTGTTATATTTAAGTGACATAATAAAATAATAAATTCCTGTTGCTGATTTCTGTGACCTAAACAGATTCTGACAATCATTGAATTTTAATATCACTTCATTTAGTAATTGACAAACATTAAATGTCCCATTTCATTTCATTTAGCAATTGTAACCAACAAGCTTTCCCGTTATCAAATTTAACTAACCTGTTTGACGAATCCAGGATAATTGCATTTTCAGTTGAGAAAGCATCTCTTGGCAAACCGCAAATGTTCCAGTTTTGAATTTTTATATCTGAACCCAATACAGAGACCATATTATAATCTCCAGATGTTGGGATTTTCAGTTTCTTACAGAGTTGTTTCCAGTCTTCAATTAGTGATAGCCTTTATGAGGAAATAGAAGTTGATCAAATTTAAACAATTAAACTTAGTTTTTATATAACTCACAATTATTTTAGTGACTTTTATTATTTTTTAGGTATTTATTAAATGTTTTACAAATACTGTACTTCCTTGACAAACTATTCAGCACTTTAATAAAATATTTGAAATAAACTTTAATGTAACAGCAGATATTTCTTGTTGAAACTCCATATTCAAGGATTAAATAAAGCAATAAAGCTAAAGTTTCAAAATTATTTTAATAATATAAATGAGCTATGATTGTTCCCCTTGCTGCATCATCGGGTGTTGACCGATGATGCCGCAAGGCGAAACAATTGTAGCTCATTTATATTATTAAAATAATTTTGAAACTTTAGCTTTATTGCTATATTTAATCCTTAGATTTGAAATAGACTGTGTGTGGAAATACCTATAGATTGGAAGATTGTTTTGTGTTGTTTAAATGAAGAAAGATTTGTTATTATTTTTTATATCTTATGCTAACTTATATACAAGCTAAGTATCTGAATCTTCTTATGGAAATATATTTATAAACAACACAATATTAAAGTATTTCGGATTGACTAAGTTTGTTAGCACATATGAAAATATTTTGTTTGTAGTGTTAAATTTTGTACAGTTATCAAATCAAATCAAAAAGTATAAAAATTGATGCAGTCAAGTTAAGGACCTACTTTATTTTAAGGCTTCAATGAAGAAGATCCTGATAGGTATACAAAATTTTGAGAATGATACATAATTATGCAAAACCATTTCGAGAACCAACGAGGGAATTTTTAAGTTAAATGGAAGAGTGAACAGGCTTCTACTGGGATTCTGTTAACCACATTTGATAAGGCAGACAGAACTAAATACTCCTCAGGGAGAATGTGTAAGCTGGTATTTTTATGGTGAAATATCAGACCTTTCTTTTTTCAACCAGATGGTTTAAAAGCCTAACAATTTTTTCAAAATATTTCATGAAATGAATGATAGAACTGGAAAACATACTACTCATGGATCATCTGCAGATAGTTCAGGAGACCTTAATATGGTAACAACATAGTGCAGCTTCTCATAATGGACTGTTGAATGATGTTGATTGGCAGACAGTTGAATAATCCCCTTGTTAACCAGACCTTAGCCCGAAGACTTTTCAATATTAGAAAGATAACAGTTTATTTAAGAAAAAATTCATGATCTAGAGAATTGAAGAGAACATATTGGATCTTAATTTTAAAATATATTAGTCTAGAACATATTGTAAAATATAATTTGTGGTTTTGCAATGAAAACAAATGATCATTGCATTTAAAATGGAGGTAGTAGGAACATTAGGGACACCTAACGAATGGTAGTAGATGGCATATTATTACATTGTACATACTATCTATAAGACTATATTGGTTTAAGAAGAAAATAAATTTCTTTAATAAAATAAATTCTAAAACTGTGAATTTATTTGTTGTAAACCCACATACAAATCACATTTTGATTTCATTAATTTTTAGCCATGTTTAAAACACAATAGAATAGATATTGTTAAAATAGATGAATATTATCAATAATATAATACAGTAATAACTAATTAATAATAACAAAATAGGTGGTCAATAAAATGTAGAAATGAACTCCAAATCTTTACAACATTGAATATTTAAAACCGTAGAAGCGGCACCAACCCTCTCAGCGGGTTGATTTTTAATGCATGGTCTAGTCTAACGACCGGAAAACATGTATTTTGCAATTCAACATTACGCCCACTTAAAATCGTCCTATCGCAATAAATAAAATACCGTTGGAAAGCTATTGTTCCGTAGATGCTAATCATGCAAAAAAATACCACAAAACGTTATAAATAATATTCCAAAAATTGGCGAAGTTCGCATATTTTTTATATGTAACGTCAAATATTTCAACTGTGCGGTTTTTAGTATAAGCGACGCCATTTTTCCCCACATTATATTTTTCTATCAAATAAGTCGACCAAAACACTGTTCTATAGATCACATGTTTCTCTTTCTAACCGTAGATTACAAATTTTTCTGCGTCTCACAGATCCAGAGATATTTCTACTTGACTATAGTAGAAACCTGACGGCACGAAATTCAATTGGCATTCGGTGCAGTTAACGAAATGACATAATCCATTTTTCTTTCGATATTTTGTAATAGTTCATTATAGTATGTTGTAGAGGAGATTTCATTCTACAAGTTGGTAGTACTTGATATAGGCAATGAATACTTAGAAGTTTTTTTGATCTCACAACATACGCAATTGTGTGAAGTGAATTCAAATATAAAAGGCGTAGCGCATATTGTTTTGGGGTTAGATATCTGTTATTTTGAAGCTTTGTGTATACAAATTGTGTATACAAGTTACAATATATGTGTTTTTATTTCTAAAGTTTATGTTTTTGAGTGAATTTCTAGTTTGTGAATGGTTTATATTTGGGATAACCTAAGAGGTATGTTGTAAATCTAGGCTATAAGCAAATTTTCTTATATTGTGTGTTTTATTTGATTATACAAATGAATATGTGTGTTATTCTTTGTAAAGTATATTGTTTTAGTGAAATCTAATGATTTTGTCTTAGGCCTAGCTTTAGAAAGAGACTAATTACGCCTAAATTATCGAGGTGTCAAACCTAACCTCACTCGTCAGAGTATCACTTTTTAGGGGAAATCGTTATTATTATTTTTAAAATGTAACAAATTATTATTTCCCCCCCTAAATATATTCACAAATAAATTACAAATCTCTAGTAATTGTTGAAAAATTAAAAAAAAATCTATTTGAATGGTGTAGATTATCATTTCTGTGAAATTATTCTCTCCGTTACTCTCAGATTTTTTGGTATTTGACCAAATAACTCCAAATGTTTTACATCTAACCTTTTTTTTCACTACACACCTAAATTCTATGCACCTTTCTGAATATAATGATATATAGAAGTTCTGTATAAAATATATTTTACTATTTTTAGTGATTTTTTGAAAAAAAAAGATCAAATTCACTTTTTTCGTAAAATAGTTTTTTAAATTTTGAAAATGTAACAAATTTTTTTTCTTCTTTATTTTCTAAATATATTCACAAATATTACACAAAACTTTTGTATATCTTAGAAAAAAGTGGTAAGTTATTGATTTTGGATGATACAGGTTTTTCTGAAAAATGTTAACTTCATTTTTTGACATGTAACATACTTATTCCAAAACCGTTTCAGAAAAGTTTTTTATTTTTACATAGATGAATTCTATTCACCTTTCTGAGAAAAATGTTGTCTTATAAGTTAGGTTTTGTATAAAAATAATATTTTTTTATACAGTAAATTTTTAAACAAACGAAGAATTGTCAAGAAAATTAACCATGCCGCCTCTAGGGTTAAAAAAAATCCATACTGTAAAACATAGTCATGTATTGAATAAGTGAAACAAATTTTAACACTTGATTTGGCAACATGTTAATTTGTTTTCAAATTCTTCGTTTGTTTAAAAATTAATAAAATATACTATTTTTACACAAAACCTAACTTATAAGATATCATTTTTCTCAGAAAGATGCATAAAATTCATCTATGTAATAAAAAAAATTTTTTGAAACGGTTTTGGAGTAAGTATGTTAGATGTCAAAAAATGAAGTTATAATTTTTCAGAAAAACCTGTATCGTCCAAAATCAAAAGCTTAACACCTTTTTCTAAGATTTACAAAATTTTAGTGATATATTTGTGAATACATTTCGGGGAAAAAAATAAAAAATTGCTACATTTTGAAAATTTTAAAAATTGTTTTACAAAAATAGAGGAATGGTCCAGCTTATTTTCAATAAATCACCAAAAATTGTAATATTTATGGAAAACCATCTTCTAAATATAATTATGTTCAGAAATGTGCATAGAATTTAGTACTGTAATTTTAAAAAAATTTGAAAAATAATTTTGGAGTCAGTATTGCAAAGAACAAAAAAAAACACGAAAATCCAAGGCCAAATTTCACTTCAAAGTCCAATTGAGTGTAGAAAATCTAGTTTTACATTTTTTAAGAGTATTACAAACGTTTTCTAGTATAAATAATATGAATAACAATTGGTAAAAAAAAAAAATCAAATTCTAAAATTTTCAAAATAATAATAGCACTTTACCCGTACAAAGGAATAAATAACCATGCATACGCATCTAAAACTTGTATCTAATGCTTTGTAGGCCTAAATCAACATCACTAGATTTCACTATAACAATAAGACACTATAGATTCTACAAAGAATAACACACATATAAACTTATATAATACACTTTTATAATCAAAGAATACACTGGATTTATCACAAGAAATATGTCGAAAATGAACACAAACGCACGCCATATTGGTTTAGTTTGCAACGGACACTCCGAAACCCCGTTGTTCTTTATGTTCTAAAGCCTACATTATGACCGACTAAAACGTGATGGTTCATATCATTGGAAAGGTCTGTATTTTGTCTATACAAAGAGATAAATATCTGTGTGCTAAGGCGAATAGTAATCTATATAATGGACTCAACCAGATCCGAAGTATGTTAGAGTTTTGAAGCCGTAATGTGCTACTCCCTGCCGGCCAAACTGCCGAATTACAAGATTTATTTCTGTGTTGTCTTATTATACCACGAAACTCAGGTTACACAGCTCTAAAAGCTTGAAACATGAGCTTTTCTACGTTGTATAATTCATTTCTCTACGACTCCATTTACTAGGGTAAAAGTTGATTTGAAGAAAACAACTTTTTTTTTGCTTTAAAACGGGTTTTTGTCTTGAACACAATGTATAATGATAACGATTTGTGTTATTGACATGTGGCGAACTCTGTTGGATAGGTAAAGATTTGTACTAAGAACAGTACAATTTACAAGTAAAATGGATGGTTACGCCTACTTTGACATCTGGCTAAAGAACGACTCCATTTTGTTTTCTTTGTAAGATGCCATGTTTCTGTCTAAAACACGCCAAACTTTACCAATTAATTAAATATTTTTATAGCGTTTTAAGAACTTTTGATTACATGTACAGTAAAAACTCTCTAATCCGGATTAATGTGGCGCCAGCCGATCTGCATATCGAAAAATCCGGATCTCGGGGTGGCTATTTTTATATAGTTAAAGTGGTTTTAAACGTGAACAAAACGTAGCAAATTTACGTTTTTAGCGCTAAAACGCATTGCGCTTACTATAAATTGTAGCTTTACCACAGTATTCTAAAAATTAACTATGGTTTTTCAAATTACTGTAATATATAGATGTTACATTTTAACTGTACTATTATGTAATTTGCCGTAGTTTGCCGGTACGGTAACCGGTAACAAAAGTACAGCATAAAGTACACAAACAACAAATAATTAGGTCTACAGTGTTAACTAAAAATATCAAACGAAAAATGAAGATTAGAAAATAAAACAGTACAATAAATATGTACCGGATTGTACACGTTAAATTTTGATGAACTTACGATAAATGTTAGTTTTCATTACAGTAAAGTAATTTGTACTCACGTCAGTTTTTATTTAAAAAAGATGTAATGGTAGCTTGCTTGGCTCGTTGAACACGCTTCTTAGATGTAATATCTCTCCATCTACGAAAAAGAAGGAGATCGGCCGGTGAGGATTCTTCTTGTTCTTCCACGTAGTCTATCAGCTGTTCAAGTGCTTGAAAAGCTTCGCAATGAGTCATGATTTGTTGTTGTTGTTCTTCTTCGACAGGTGCTGGCTCTGTGTTAACCAAGTCAATGATGTCACTGTCAGTAAACTCACGGTCTTCATCTTCCTTCATCCACTCATTCACACTATCACTGTTTATTTTGTCACAACCGGGAACGTTTCTTAGAAGTTCAACGATCTCTTCATTTGTGTCCATTTCATGGTTTTCAGTTTCTGGCACTACTTCACTCCATTCATCGCTTGCTTTATGGTCCAACAGTTTTTTCCAAGATTTTACAAGTGTTGTTGTCTTGATCTCGTCCCAAGCACTAGAAATCCATAAGGCAACATCTAACATGTCTACGTCTTTAAGGCACTGTGAAACACTTTTTTCCATGTCCATACCAGCAATTATGATTGTGAGTAACTTACGGCGGTATAACCGTTTTAGTGTTTCGAGGACACCTTGATCCATGGGTTGACAAAGAGATGTTACGTTTGGTGGCAAGAAGATACACTTTATTTCCCCACTTCTTAGTTCATCCGCAGATGGGTGTGAAGGAGCGTTGTCCAGCAATAAAATAGTTTTTTTAGGCAAGTTGTTTTCTTCTGAATATTTTTCTACAGCTGGAACGAACTGGTTTTTAAACCAGTCCTTAAAAATAGCAGAGTTCATCCATGCACTTTTTTGTCCTCTGTATCATACTGGCAAAGCAGAATAATCCTTGAAATTTTTGAACGCCCTCGGTTTTTGTGATTTGCCGATCATACAAAGTTTTAATTTATTATTTCCTGTCACGTTACTGCAGGCCAAAATTGTGACTCTTTCCTTTTTCTTTTTATAACCTGGAGCACTGTCTTCTTCTTTGGAGGCTAAAGTACAGCTTGGCAACATTTTAAAGTTTAAGCCACTTTCATCGCAATTGTACAATTGATCTCCACTAATTCCTTCTTCGTCAAGCAGCTTATGTAAAAAAAGTTAAAATTCTTCCACACTTCCTTCATTTGCTGAAAGCTTCTCTCCACTTATTTGAAGTTTTCTAATCCCGTATCTATTTTTCCACTTTCCCAACCACCCCTCACTAGCTTTAAAGTCGGACTCGTTTCCCATATCCTTATTAAACTGAAGAGCTTTTTGTTGTAAAATAGGTCCTGATACGGGCAATCCTTTAGACCTACACTGTGTAAACCACAAAAATAGAGCTTCGTTGACTTTGTCATTTTGTGGTGTCTTGATCATTTTGCACTTTTTGATGCCTGAACTTGAAGCCTGGTTAGAGCACCACTTTTCCAATTTTTCACGGGATTTCTTCCAGTCACTCACCGTACTAGTTGCTACACCCATCTCATTAGCTATCTTTTTAGCAGTCTCTCCCGCATCTAAGCGCCTAATTGCACTGAGTTTTTCCTCAACGGAAAACATAGTTTTCTTCCGTTTCTCGGACATTTTATAAATAAATATTTACAGCAAATACAAATCTTAAAATCTAATTACAATGCACTATGTATTTAAACTATTAAAGACAACTAAAACGAATTACAGCAAATACAAATCTTAAAATCTAATTACAACGCACTACATATGTAAACTATTAAAGACGACTAAAAGGAATTACAGTACAGTAATAAAATATACACTTAATCACACACCGAAAACAAGTCTTAAGACAAAGCGAAAGGACGGCCGAAGTTACGCTACACGCAAACACAACGGAACTGACTACACGACAGACAATGCACCTGTTTGTTTGACAGATGTCTGACGTTGTTTACACACACCCCTAACGCTTTCTTCAACATTCTTGGAATCAGAACCGCACTACTGCGTAGTGCCCAGCTCAAAAACATTGTTCTGTACTATTCAGCCCAAAAATATTATTTTTGTATAGAAATTTTTATTTTTTTTTATACGATGGCATACGACGGCCGGATATCGGAGTTTCCGGATATCAGAGATCCGGATCAGAGAGTGTTTACTGTATATGCATCTACGAAACGTCAGCTTTACAATGGTATAACATTTATTTCGATAGGATGGTTTTAAGTAACCCTAATGACGAGTTGCAATATCAGAGTTTTTACAGTTGTCAGAACTAGGCGTGGCATCTTTATCGTCTCATTTGCGACGCACTGCCAGAGTTAAGGTTAAGGTCCTATACATGACTGTTAAATTTGCCACCAAGTAGAAACACTCAGGCAACATTTGTTGTCTTGAGCAGTTTGAATTTTTAAACTATATCTAAGTATTAGTGTGTAAGATTTGTTAAAAAAATAAGAACATTTTCAACCTTACAGTATTTATATGGATATAACTTCATATTTCATATTAGACCTCATTTCATATTTGAAATCAAAGGTCTATCAGCAGTCTTACAAATTTTCAATGTCGCCTTTTTTATATCACTTGCCAACATAATATTTTAGGCTTAGCTGAGGTTAACTAGTATGCTGAGGTTATATTTCGAGCTTGTTATTCATAGCAATTGTCTGGTTTGGAGTTATCAACAAATTACTTTCCTGAAGAATACACCAACTTGTTTCAGTCACATTTAGAAATGAATTTTGCTCCAGTAATAATATAGACTCTGTCATGACTTCACCTTACTGTACTAAATGGTAATATTTAAATGTGATGACAAATCCTTAATCACAAATCAGTCAAGTGTGAAAATCGTACAATATAAGGTTTCGAATTACAAAACACAAAATTCTTCATTCCTCTTCATCAGATACAAAATTGCCATCATACTATTGTGATTGATAGTAAAAAATATTAATGTAAATTTGTTCAGATTGTTAAGGTGTGACATGAGTATGTAGAAAAGAGATGAAAAATTTGTTTAGCAAATTTAGGGTTCCGACATTTTTGTATCTTTTATAAAAAAAAAGTCACACCCATTTCCAAACCAATGAATCAGACATTGCAAGTTCTCCTTTTGCTGCTTGAATGTCTGAAAATGGTGACAGTACCATGAAAACAAATTAACTAACTAGGCACTTGGATATCCCTTGTACTGCATATAATTATTACTCACCTATTTGCTGAAGTAAATGGAGCCAAATAAGCAATAATTCCACAGGAAATAAGAACATCTCCAGCTAAAGAATCATATGCCTCTTGAAGAAGTGCTGCTGCTTGCATCCAACGTGACTTTTCTCCTCCCAAACCACCTTAAAATACCCATTGTAGCTTGGTTATATATTAATAATTTTGGCAATAAGATATATTTTGTTATTAAGAGCATGGTAAAATAAATGCATAAAACACTCTTTCCATAAAACACAAGGAATCTAAACCGGGAGGTCAATAAACATTCCCCAATCTAAGGTGTAAAGTGTTCTTAGTGTGTAATAATTTTAATCTTTTTAAATCATCTTTCTTTAATCTGTTCTAAAAAAAAAGAAGAAGATTTTAATATGTTGATTGAATTTGAGTTTAATCTTATTAGGCGCCAGTCTGTAAGAAAGTGCAGACACTTTATTTAAACAAATAAAAACTCCTTGATCATGAATTCTGACAGGAAAATGTACTTACACTATGAAAGACACCAGAGGTTATCTGAAATACATACATTTAATAGTTAAAAGTTTATGTTGATCTTCTGAAAAGAAAACAATACACATGTTTGTATTTAGTCTTAGTTATTTTGACTGGTTAGGCCTAGCTTCAGGCCTAGGTTCCTTTTTGTTAACTTCAGTTTTAGTTTCCAATATGGCTCTAGGCTACTAGACTATTTTGGTATTTGCTTTCTCCATTTTCTAGATTTATCACTTTCAAGATAAATACTCTCGAAACATGGTATATTATATTTTAAATACACGAATGATCAGAAATAAATGTCCAATTAATATCAATAACACATCAATATTATTAGCAGCTGTATTGGAATTTCAGGAATAGTGTACAAGCATGCCATTGTAAAGACATTGATACTGACACTGATTAATAAAGATAGTGAAAAGACTTGATGCATGGATGGTTCAACACAGTCAACTACAATCGAACCCATGAGGTTGTCCTTCAACAAGGCAGAACAACTGAAACATAGTACATGGTTTGATTGATTAAGAACTAAATATTTACCAATGAGTTTCTCAGCTTGAATAAGTTTACTAGAACATAACTCAACTTCATCTTCTAAGCGTTTTTTAGTTTCTTCTGTGATCATTAACTTCTTGTTTAATTCTGCTAACTTTTCTTCTAATTTTCGCACTTGATCTAACTTTTCTTCTAAAATAGCCATTGTTTCATTGTATTCTAGTTCTGCTACTCGTAATTTTTCTTTTTTTGGTGCAACAACCTATTGAAAATTAATAAAAACTAAATGCATTACAGATAATATTTACGTGAGTCTAAGAAAGTTTGTCTCTGGGGACAGCTACTGAATCACAACTTTGTTTTGCATACAAGCAAACTATAAATGATCTAGAGTTGATATTAAGACATACCTTTACAATAACATCATACTTTTCTAAGGCTAAGATCCACTTGCAAAGACCTTTTGCTGCACTCGAAGCTTTGGCTACAATACTCGGATTAAACTGAGGATTTATTTTATATACGGTACGTATTGTATTCATAACAGATACAGCAATATTATCTTTATCATAATCCTTGAGCTTGTCTATCAGATTTATGTCACCCAATAGTTTCTTACTTGGTCCCCAAAAATCCATCATCTGAAATAGAAGTGTATAAATGATGAAATTGTCGTTCACAAAAGAAAAATGTACAGTATGTTTTTTTTAATTATAATAACATACACATCACATCATATTTCCAATTTAGAGAAATTGTTAGAGAGGTCTGACTAGTGTGTTACACCATGAAATCTACAACTCCACAACAATATCTGCCAGTCTATTCATTTTCTTAATATGTCCATCCATACAGAACAATCAAACAAGTTGTCTGATTTTGATGAAATTGAGAAAATTGGTTTCTTGTTACTTTGGATAAGTTTGTTAATTGGTAAGCTCTGATTCAAATTGCACTACTGTAGTTTTCAGCAGATTTTCTACTTTAGCAGTTATATATTTTTATATATTTTTTAATTAAACATTTTTGTTTGTTTTATTAACCTAAAGTCCCTTTTAGGATTTTTAAACTTGCAATGATCATTGTGTATTATCAAAGTTTGGGCATCTCTGTTAGTGAAAAAATATTAAGCACAACAAATTAGCTGATTTTGTTTTAAATTCTGATTTTACTAAGAAATTAAAATTTTTCCCTAAAGTTTTTGTTTAGCAAATTTAATAAAAATTATAAATGATATTTCAATATTATTTGAAATGCTAAAAAAAATATATTGAGAAATTAGCTTTTCATATATAACAAAATGACATGAACTCAGAAGTATTTACTTAATAATTATACACCAAATACAGAGAAAGTATTATGACCTTTTAATGAAAATTACCCTAAACATTCTTACTTTAAGTTTAAATTTATTTTCTCTTTCTGTTAAGCGCCAGTGGATCAATGGAGGATTTCACTTATTCAATTTTATAGGGTCGTAAATCCTTCAAAAAGTTGACTAGGCAAAATGAAAATCAATAAAGCCTGTTTCTCTAAAATACACACATACATATTTATATTTCCTAAAATTGATACATAGATTAATATATACCATGTAAAATTATTAAAAAAATAAAGAACATTGTTCATATATTCATGACCGAGTCATTTTAGATAAGTTTAACACTACAATTAATTAGAATTCTTTCACTAAAAAACATTCTATTATTATTGGTTCATTTTTAAATACAAAGTTTGTGAATTGTTTTATGATTACTATTATGATTTTTTTCCATTCAAAATATGTTTATAATTTAGGTTAAATGGAAATGTACCACATCCTATACCAAGTGATGCATTGTTCACCGAATTTAACTTGCAATCTTTAAATTGTGTCTGCACATTGTAATATTGTACATTTTGAATTTGAATTTAGCGCAAAAAGCGCATGAATCTTGGAAGTTGTAAGCAATTGGTTGAGATGGGAAAGGAAAGGGGCGTGCGCTAAAACAAATAGTTTGTCTAATTTCCATTAATAATTTAAAAGAGACAAAATTTGAAAACAAAGTGAATAATAGAAAATAGTCAGAGAAATGTATCCTATGTATAGATATAATTAGAGTGATTAAAAACATTGTAATTAAGAAAAATGCAAACTACGTATCTTACAAAGGAAGGTTTGAGCGGTAGCGGACATTGCATCAGTCTATGGAAATCTCTCGAAGTGGTAGGTCGCCTTGATTGGCGAGTCCTAGTTGGGACAGGAAAAAAGTGTAAATAGGAAGTGCTATGTTTGATAATAGTAAATTATTTTAATGAACAACGTTGTATATTTAACAGCGTTATATGAACAACGTTGTAAAGTGATTTATTCAGCTAAAAAACTGATTTAAATAGTTTAAAAAGAACCATGAAGTGAAACCACGTGGTCAGAACGAGTGAGTTGAGCTTTGCACATAGTAAAAGTAAAAAGTAGAGTGTTTTGTTCGGTATTAAAGATTTATATTAACAAACAATGTTTAAAGGTATTAATAAAAGTAAAAAGTAAAGTGTTTTGTTCGGTATTCAAGATTTATATTAACAAACAATGTTTAAAGGTATTAACCTAATGACATTTGGACTACCGAAAGTGTATATGAACCTAGATTGAACACTCAAGATCGCGCGTGTAGTTGAGTCTGGTCAAGGACAATGAGGACATCTTAAGAGAAGCGACTTTTAATAGCAATGAACTGTGATACGGGACTTCAGTGTAGAAAAGTTACATTCCTCTGTGATAAAATGTGTTTTAACCAAATGAACGTGTCTGGTAAAACACATATTTTGTTCTAAATATATGTTAAGAAAAATTATTGTTTAAGCACTTGTAGACTCGTATAAAACTTTCAATATTTATAATTATGTTTTATTTGTTTGATATTTATAATATGTTGTTTCAAGAGTAATTTTGATAAATTGAAATATATAAAAATTCTTTTTTTAATCTGGATTAAAATTTAAATTGAACCTTTTAATATATGAACCTATGAATGAAAATTTTGTTTTGAAAGGTAAATTGTTGTATCCAAGCTTGAAATAATTTTATTTCAACTGAACTAAGTTCTGAATTTTATAAATTATAATTAAAATTAAATTCTTTTGATGAATGACTTTTTTGAATAATGATTCTTGATATGATGTTATGATTTATGGTAATTGTCTATTGATATTCATGTTTTATGTATGTATTCTTGCTATAATATGTTTGTTTTGATAAAAAATATGTTCATTTCAATATAAAAAGATTTCTACTTTC
This sequence comes from Aphrophora alni, assembly GCA_963513935.1. Classification (NCBI taxonomy): domain Eukaryota; kingdom Metazoa; phylum Arthropoda; class Insecta; order Hemiptera; family Aphrophoridae; genus Aphrophora; species Aphrophora alni. The sequence continues at coordinate 61,312,584 of OY740769.1, read as the reverse complement.
CATCCAGTATTCCATTTAGTACATTTTTTCAAAAGAATTCATGACTCATAAAAAATAATATTCTCAATTAAATTATTAAATTTTATTTTTATTTTTTTTGTTATTATTATTTTTATCTTTTGTAAACAAAGCTTTACAAAATGTCACCCAACTTAAATCAGTAAGGAATTTTTTAACAAAACAATAATCCCTTTTTTACAATAGTTACAATTGTCGCACTACGTGTGGCATTTTTTATATAAAGTCAGTCACCCTCCTTTTTTTTACAATAGTTACAACATGTCTAATACATTTTGTACAAAACACTTCAACTCTCTCTGACATAATTCTACAACTTGGAGTTTTGAGTCCTTGTTAGCGACTCAGATGATTTTTCCAAGAGTCTCGCCTTGAGACTCTTGTACAGCTGGTTCCAGACGTGTCAAGTGCCTGTTAATGACTAACATCCTCGAGAAATGGTTAGAGCCTTCTCCCACTTACGATGTCATTTATTGAATTAGAATTTCCTCCAATCAGAACAAACTATATTTATCATAATCTGTTATATATGCAATTCTCTTTTATACTTACTTCTACATCTTATATAGCAAAATTTAACCAATACATTTATATTTTACAAAAATCTTCCTGCTTCTTATTCTATAATTAGACAATATGGTTAATAATGTTTTTATTTTTTAAACATTTGCTTGGTTATGTAATACTACTTTCATCCGTATATTTATTTATATTCAATATATATTCCATCAGACCATATATAAAACCAAAAGTAACCACTCCTGATATCTCATTTTTCATAACAACCTTTGCCTTCTGATATATATATATATATTTACCAAAAAATGTGAAATGTTACAAACATATTAGTGTTTAATTATGTTTCTGAAAAATTAGAGGTACAGAAAATAATTTCTGAGTTAGGAGTGATTGGGAAAAATATTTTGTGTAATAATATTATATTTTTATGTAAATATGAATTTATGGAAGAGGAGTATGTTACAAAGATGAAAAATGGACTTTGATTATAATTTATTGAACAATCTGTCATAAAAAACCAGTAGTTTTGTTTAATGGTTACGTTTCATACATATTTTGGTAATTTGTATTTATATTTGTATAGGTCTGTGGACCATTTGTTCCTAAAAATATATGAGCTTACTTTATGACCAGGTTTGTTTGGATCAGGTATTCTGTCTGCCTTTACATCCATCATGACACAAACTGCAGCCATTACTAACTTGACAGCACTTGGAGGATTCTTCATTGACTTCACCAAAGTGATATCTGCAGGCTTGAGTATATCCAAAGCCTTTACGGCTTCTGTTCAACAGAAAACAAACACGCGTTCAAGACATGATATTTTTGCAATATTATTATAGCACCTGCATTCCAAAAAAAAATCAGCTTAAATATTTATAACACTCTAAATATGAAATATTTATTATTCAGAGGAATAATTTTATTGACACACCCAAACAAGTGTTGTTATTGGAGTGGGTAAAAGAAGAGTGGAAAGGAACAAATCTTATGTAGGTAATATTAAGTTAGTTAAATGTCAGAAGCAACCACAGAATATCCATATTTCACGCCAATTGGTTAATTCTTTGGAGCAGTTTTCTCAAAAATATATTTAATTATTTAATAAAACCCGAAGTGTCATAAAGCAATATTTTTATACTTTTTGAGAGAGTAAATTGAATGAAGAAACAATTTTAATTCATTCCACATTCCCAAGTTGCTTTAACCACTTGTTACCAACCTTTCTAAAGAACCAACAAGGGTTTATTCATTACCTGTAATACATACGTTTTTAAATTTTGAATTGAAACAAAAATGACATGATTGGCTAAGTCATTATAATGATAGAAATATGATTGGTTCTAAATTCCGGAAAAAGAATATGCGAGTCAAAATAGAGTCTAGAGAAATTATTTAAAATTAAAATTAAAATAACTTTCAAATATATCCAGAAGAAAATTTTGTAATATAAATATGTTTAGTATTAATGTAGAGTTAAGAACTAAGTAAAATTTTGAGTATATGTGTGTGAAAAATCTGTTACCATGTGAAAATAGTGAGGTGATGTAACCATCCATGTTTTTAGTAAAGTGAACACATGGAAGGCTGGAAGGCACGACCGAACTGTATGGACGTATTGCCGTTTTGGAAAAGGTTTTTCATGTAACAATGTAATTTGTGAAAATATGTTTTTTGAAGTTAAATTAACATACGTAAATTAAAGAATAGAAACATATAAACTGTGAAGTTAATGTAGACGTTCGAGGAATAAGTTTTTAAACGGTAAAGACTGGTTGTAATTTTGAACAGGCTAGAATAAACAATAAAATGGCGGTAAGCTAGATAGTTGTGTGTTTTTGGATCATACATTTATCTCTGATCGGGGATGAACTGTTTTAAGAAGTGTTTTGTGAATGAAAATACAATGAACATGACTTAAACCGAATTTTTGTTAGTATGATCTAAAAAAGTGTACACATGGTGTTCAAGGTAATCTTGAGTTGATATCATTAGATAATCGACTAAAGACATTTTATAAAAGAATATTGAACTGTTTAATTATAGGTTGATTATTTCAAAAGTATGCCTACTAACAACATAATGATGGGGACCAACAGAAAGATGGACAGATTCGTTTAATCCTATACCAGAACAATTCTTTGCACGTGCAGAGCCTGGCGGAAATTTGTCATTGGAACGACAAGTCATCAATCCCCAAGGAATAAATCGTGATTTACAGAATGACTGGTAACATGTATAAAAACATTTCTAATTAGACATTGTATAAATATTTAAAATCAATTCTTTGTTCAATGTGTTAGGTATATGATTTTAATTTTTAGAAGTTTTATAAATATAAAACGTTTAATGTTTGAATATATAGAATGTCTATTTGAAAGACATCATATTATCAACTAAGCAATTTAAATTATTTTAAAGCAAAAGAAATAAATTTGTTTTCTTTTATAATTAACTTCAATTTCATGAGTTGCAACCATAGAAGTAGATTCAATAACTAAAATCTTGATTATTTTAAAAAGTAAATGAAACATTGCGAAAATAGATAAAAAATTATTTTAAAATAAGGTTTTTAACATTAAAATTATAATAAACTTGTATGTGTATGCATAACCAAAATGTTACTCAATAAAATATGTTCAGTTTCAGCATAAAAGGACTTCTATTTTCTTTTAACAACCACTGCAGTACACTTAGAAAAGAATTCACGACTCTGAAAGACTATAAATTAAATTAAATAAAATAATTTGGTAATCATAGAATTGCTATGGCGCCCAATATTAATGCACAGTAGCTTCTCCTTTATCTTTTTATAAAAAAGTAAAATCAACCCTTTGCCCTTTTTTATTACTTCATACCTTCTCAAAGACTGTCAATTATACTTGTGATTCTGAAAAAAATCATATCGTAATAGTATCTATTTTTCCATTTTTTAAATATTGATATTAAAAAATATATTTATCTAACTGTAAAAATGAAATACTATTATTAAGAAGATGCCTTGAAAGAATAAAATTATGAATCTAGTATAAAATATCATTTTTTATATGTATGTTTTTAACACACTGAGACTCACCATTTAAAATCAATAAGCAACATTATTAATGATTTCAACCCTTTTGTGACACTAGTAGTGTACAAACTATGTATAATTAGTTTGTCAAACCCTTACTAATTTACTGAGGGTGATGAACACCTACTTGCCAAAATATCATAAAATATAGCAAGAGTATGCAATCAGTTTGAGTCATTAACACAATTATATGATTAACAAACTCAATGGTATAATTTGTGTGATCATTTTGATAATGTCAAATTCACAGGGAACTAGCTAAACCAACTATTATCCCTACAAAACAGACAGCAATGAATGCCAACACACACACACACACCAGTCGGCCACATCACATCTCCAGCCTTAAACGACTTTGCTTCGGCCAATCCAACTCAGAAACCCCTGCATTCGTTAGTTTGCTTCTGATTGGTCGTCATCTTCATATTAGGTGACTGAGTCCCCTAAAAACCGTGAATGGCGGTCCACCAAAAACCTACAGACCAATCACAGCCAAGCTCGGCTTTGATTGGTCCTTGCAAACACAGCACGAATACAAAGGCCAGCACATTGTTCTCGAAGAACAATAAGTTGATATTTGTATAAGTAGGGTGCAAAAACATCCAAAAATCACATCTCCTCCAGGAGCCACCTACAAGACTTTTCAAGAGTTCTTCTCAGGGAGATCACCACTGAACCACTATTCTCTCCAGGGAGACAACCATCACACTACTTCTCCTTAAGAAGCCATCAGTGATCACTACTTCTCACTGCTTCTCTCCACGGAGACAACCACCACACTACTTCTCCTCAGGGAGCCATCAGTAATCACTACTTCTCACTGCTTCTCTCAGGGAGTTAACCACCACACTACTTCTCCTTAAGAAGCCATCAGTGATCACTACTTCTCACTGCTTCTCTCCACGGAGACAACCATAACACTACTTCTATTCAGGAAGCCATTAGTGATCACTACTTCTCACTGCTTCTCTCCAGGGAGATAATCATCACACTACTTCTCCTTAGGGAGCCACCAGTGCTCCTTAGGGAACCATTACTACTTCTCACTGCTTCTCTCCAGGGAGTTAACCATCACACTACTTCTCCTCAGGGAGCCATCAGTGATCATTACTTCTCACTGCTTCTCTCCAGGGAGACAACCATCACACTACATCTCCTCAGGGAGGCATCAGTGATCACTACTTCTCACTGCTTCTCTCCAGGGAGACAACCATCACACTACTACATCTCCTCAGGGAGGCATCAGTGATCATTACTTCTCACTGCTTCTCTCCAGGGAGACAACCATCACACTACATCTCCTCAGGGAGGCATCAGTGATCATTAATTCTTACTGCTTCTCTACAGGGAGGCAACCATCACACTACTTCTCCTCGGGGAGCCATCAGTGATCATTACTTCTCACTGCTTCTCTCCAGGGAGACAACCATCACACTACTTCTCCTCAGGGAGCCATCAGTGATTACTACTTCTCACTGCTTCTCTCCACGGAGACAACCATCACACTAACTCTCCTCAGAGAGGCATCAGTGATCACTACTTCTCACTTCTTCTCACCAGGGAGACAACCATCACACTACGTCTCCTCAGGGAGGCATCAGTGATCACTAGTTCTCACTGCTTCTCTCCACAGAGACCACCATCACACTACTTTTCCTTAGAGAGCCATCTGTGACCACTACTTCTCACTGCTTGTCTCCAGGGAGACAACCATCACACTACTTCTCCTCAGGGAGGCATCAGTGATCACTACTTCACACTGTTTCTCTCCAGGGAGCAACCATCACACTACGTCTCCTCAGGGACCCTGAATCTGGAGGAGTTAGACTTTAGATCCTTAAGACCAACAAAAAGTGGCAAGTTGCCCGCCGAAAACTCGATGATGAAAATGCCAGCAAACACCCGCCTACCACTCTCATCGCCCCAAGACTACCACTTTAGTGCCTCCACAAAAACAGATCTCTAGCGATATTCTGTATAGTTCCCTCAAGCTGATCTACATACCTAGTTGTCCCATCATCCTCAACAATCCCTACCCTGGTGAGCCTAGAGCTCCCCCTGTCCATTGTTTTCTAGGTTGCCTACCTCTTTTGGCTGAGTGGTCCTTTTCAGGGCCAACAAGTGTGCCTCACATAATACCACCATTCCTCACACTAACCTCCTCAACCCTCCTGAGTCAATCCTCCCGTAACCACGTATACCTCTGACCTTCCTACAACCCCAAACGTCCTTGTTTGATATTGCGGTTGGTTTAACGACTGTGGTAAAAGTGGATGGTTTAGTAATTTAATTTAGATTGGGAGGTAGATAGAAATGAAAAAGACATGAAATGGTTAATTGACATTTTGAAATTATTACCAACTAATAAAATGGTTTTTGATTAATTTTGCTGTCATGTTTAGCTAAGATCTAATGTCACAGTACCTTGTAGAGGCGGCGTTCCTTTCTTGGTAATGTTCTGTCGTCAAGAATGCCCGTGTGCACACGCGAGAACAGCTGCTCTAAACGCACAAACTAAATACAATTTTAAATCATAAACACATAACAAAAACACTTGACTTCTTAATAACTAAACATCACAATTGTTTATGAGTCACTATTAATTAAGTTGTTGCCCGAAATGCGTATATAAAAGGAAAAGAAAAAAAGGATTTGTGTCTGCGGATTTTTAAGAAGAAACACCGTTAGGCTACCTGTTTGAGGTTGAAACTTGGACTGATTGATAAGAGACAAAGGATACCCCAAAACAGCTGGAGATCTCAGACTTCCGGTTGAAACAGTTTCATAAAAATAATATTGGAGCGGAAATTTAAAAACTGTAGATATACTAAACAGTCCTCCTAAGACGACCGAGCTACATCAATTTGTGCCCAACATGGAGCGTTCAAGAACCAGGATATGTCATTTTTTTCTAAAAATCTGGAGACAATTAGAAAATTCCCAAAAGAGTAAAAGTGGAAAGCAAAAAATATGAAAACAATAGAAGAAATATTAGTTGTAGGGCTATTCATTGGTTTTTTAAAATTATTATTATTTACTGTACTCTTAACTTATTTCGTTTGTTTTTTAAAGGTGAAAAACTAATGCAGTCATCATAGCTTTTAAAAAAAACCAAGTATACTATTGCTCCTCGACATAAATCCAACATCTTTTTCAAATTGAAAAATAAAAGAGATCATTAACCTCTTGAATCCCAGGTTTAGCAGAGCCAGGCATTCCCACCAGCTGGGATTTAATTGCTAATTTGCAGACTATTTTTTTAAAAATTTGTACAAAATCTAAAAATGAAGTAAACATAATAATATATGTATGTATTTTGTTCAGAAAGAACAGGAGAATTTTTACCAGAAATTTCAAAAGCAAAGTTACAGAAAAATTAAACAATTTTTTTTTGAAAATCCAATATATACATTTTGTAGGAAATTCAATTCCCTACTTAGAAATGTTTATAAAATTTAAAAAATCTTATCACCTACATGAATTATGTCCAAAAATGCAGTACGCTGTAAAAGTAAAAATTCAGATTTTAGTGTCATTCTGTAACGTTGCTGAAATATACAATAGCATATTTTAGAGGCCTACTTTTAGTTTAATTCAGTACTTTATCAATGTATCTTTAAATATTGTAACATTAAAAAAATATATATGTATGTATATGTATAATATATACATATTATGTATTACATATATACTACACATATAAACAAATTGTAGAAAATATGAAAAAAAAATTTTTCTAATCATTTCAATTTACTGAAAATACATTTTTATTTTCATTGAGTGAAAAACACAGGCTAAATAGTCAAAATAAAAATAACAATCTATTTACAAGTCAGAATATTGACAAAGAGTATGAAAGTCTTTCATGCAGGGGCTGATGCAGAGGGGAACATCGCCGCATGGACCGCACATATAATATGTGTCTGTCCTTTTCGAAGGCCTCTACGTTGTGTAACGACACACATGGCACTTCCTCCGGGGCTGTGGGTTGCTAGGGATGGCAGGAATCAGCTCTAGAAAATTTTACTGAGTCAGGCGCAGAGGTGTTTCCCTGGGAGAAGGTCGACCGCCTAGTGGGTGGGTTCTCACAGGGCAGTAGTTTTCCAATAAGTCCCTTACCAATTCTTTTCTGAAAAATGACAGGTGGGGATTGCTTCCAGTCTTCATTTTCTTGAGAATATGGGCATTCCTAATGGCTATATCGAGAAGATGAAAAAATAGTTTCTTGTAGCACTTTATATATTTCTTGGCTGTCACATTGAACGATAACTCCATATCGCCTATGTCCACTGCTCCCATATTAGCATTATAGTCTAAAACAATCTGCGTTTTTTTAATTTTCTCTCCCGTTTCCCAGTTAGTTTTGCCACTTTCCGCCATTTCAGATTCAAAATTTGAGGCAATTTTATGGCAAAATGAGGGTACAGTAAAAGACAACTATTTATATTCAACACATATTCAGACATAGAGTGTAAAATAAAATATTAAAAAAATTGTAATTAACCAAGTTTCATTCAAGGTACTTTGCAGGAGCTAATTTTGTAATACAAAATTCACATATGTGTGTGTTTTAGTAAACAGTCATATAATTGCCCTAAATTCAAATTTGGTATTTAGGCTTGTTATTATGATTCATTTAACAAATCATTTACCAATTAATTATTTTGTAAATGGCAGGTTTTTTAAATAGTTTTCGTCAGACTAACTTCCCACTTATTGGTTCTAAAACAGCTCACAATATCTCATTTGTAAGCTTCACACTCTGCATCCAATAATAATACGATTTATTTCTATATTAGAAAAGTAATAAAGTATTAAGTCAGATCTTAAGTAGTATTTTAGTCATATGTGGCTTGTAAGCTTGGTTTCAATAATAGTTGAACAATATTGTTTATACTGATGACCGACAGTACTTGATAGAATTCCATTTTAACAAATAAAACACAATTTTTCTTTTGTAAATTCTATAATTTATTTGGTCTAGCCGAACATGGTTTCGTCAGTTACTGCATTGACGAGGCTCTTACAAGACTGAGCCTTGTAAGAGCCTCGTCAATGCCGTAACTGGCAAAACCATGGTCGGCTAGACCAAATAAATTATAGAATTTACAAAAGAAAAATTGTGTTTTATTTGTTAATGGTTGAACAACTTTGTTTACTAAGAAATAAAACTTGGTAGATTCATATCAGGCAGCAGTTTGAAACAATGTTTTATAAATAGCTACTTACAAATAGGTTAAGCATGAACCTATTTGGATAGCTTGATACCCTCGCCAATGTAGCAATCAAATGGAATTAGTAATAAATGTGAAATAAAACATGGTTATTTATAAGTAGTGTGAATGATGGAAGTCACAGATTGAACTATACAAACAAAATAAAAAATCTAAAATATCACATCAGTGTGTTAGGTGACAAGTTTAAAAAAAAATTATATCTTTTATAATGACACAGAATAAATACCATCTAAAGCAGGCTCTGCTACTCGAAGATCTCGTTCACACTCATCCTTCAACTCAGTAGCTGCCTCTGCTTGTATTTTGGCTACTTTCTCATCTTCTTGTAGAAGAGCTTTAGTAGCTTCCACTTTTATTGTATCCTCTTCTATTATTCTCATCATTTGCATAGTTTCATTTGCAGCAATTTTGAGTTGTGGTTGTAAAGCTTCTAATTCTTGCTGCATGATTGCCACCTTTAAAACAAATAAAATAAATTGTAAGTTAATTATCTTAAATAAAATAAAATATTATAAATAAAGTCAAATGTTTCTGAAATAAATTAATTCATATGTTCAATTTAAACAGCAAAATATCTATTTTTTTTTAACAACAAACAAGCAACAAATTAAGTTCAATACATTTATAAACACAAAATAAGATTTTTAATTAAAATCTACACTACCAAATGCATAAATACTGATATGACTAAAAATATCCATCAACACTTTGTGTTTTCTTGGGGGTGGGGAGCGGGGTAGGTTGTGGTGCAGACGTAAAATTTTAGAATGAAACTTGGTATTTTTCATTATTTTTTCAGCTATTTATAAAAACTAATTTTTTTTTTGTCTTTATACTTTAAAAGGCTTAACTCAATTTCTATGATTTTCAAAAATTTCTTTCTTGATTTATTTTGCATTAAAAATCCCTGTTTTATTACATTTGGACCCCTAAAGAGGTAACTTGGGGGGAAACATTACTTTTTTAATTTTTTTGTTGAATCCATGGTTATCAATACAGCCCTGAAAGATGATTATTTTTGTAAAATTTTATTCCTTAGCATATAGAGTTGGTTATACAATTACCTGATTTTCGATGTTATTGTTTGAAAAATTAACATTATAACTTAGGTTTAGATGGAAGTTATATCCAACATTTTACATGATTATAATAGGTTAAATTATACATACCTTGTAAATTTAATAACTTGAATGGTTGTAGTTATAGTAACATAATTCCCATATGGTCATGTTTGATAAATTGTTAGTTCCACATGACCATTTTAAGTAAATTATCTGATTACTTTGTTGCATTTTACTTTCAAATATAACCTGATAATAATCCAAAGAGATATCTCAATAAGTCTTAGAGTAAATAGTTCCCTTTTCAACACTTAGCCATGTTGATTAAATTGAATCGCTTAAACAATTAAACACTGGCATGCTGAGCCGATAGTCCTTCCATTTCCTTGGTTAGTACCGACTAATCATTCTGTCGACTATACCGGTGTGCTGAACTGACTAATCATCCTTTCAACTATACCGGCGTGCTGAGCCAATAGTCCTTCTGTTTCAAGGTTAGTACCGGTGTGCTCAGCCGACTAATCACCCTATCGACTATATCGGCATGCTTAGCAGATAGTAATTCCGTTCCTTGGTTAGTACCACAATACACTTCCTAGAGAGTTGGACTCTGCTTTTGTTGTTATTTTTATTTTTTATCCAGTGTTTTATTAATAATTAGTACAGTAGACTCTCATAAATTCCGATCACGAAAATCCGTACTCTGGAAAATCCGGACCGGACGGTAAATTTTTTTAAATAACAATTTGCCGCTTTAGCGCCTTCAATTTTTACGCGATCTTCCGCATTGCATGAATGACATATTTGTAATGATTCACGAGCAGTTTAAGTTTCAGCGCCGCTGAAGTAATTGACATACCCTACCCTGTGTTTTACTTAATTGCCGTCCAGTACTGTATTATGCACATTACAGTAACAGTAGCATTAGTTAATGTATCAGAGTGTAACAAGTGTTGTTGGGTATCGGCATGGGCCGATAGCGATTGCATGTGCGACTTATCACCGCTCATATCGTACCGACTTATCTCCAACTCCGGGAAATCCGGATTTTTCGGAATCCGGACCGCCTGTCCGCCACAATAGTCCGGATTTATGAGTGTCTACTGTAGTTATTAGTTTTAATATTAAATTGGTATCAACAAAGCCTCTCTAATAACCTATCTGAAACATCAAAATACTTGTTTTGAACCTTATTTCAAATAATCCTTAATTTGTATATGAAATTTTTATTGTTTATATGAATTATTACTCTGATATATTTATCATATATATGGTTCAACTGTAATTTATAATATTAACTTAACCCCTATAGTTAATTAAATTTAACTGGTTTGTATTCTGTTGTATAGATAAAGGTCGTACAGGTATTAAAATATGGAGCACATATAACTGACAAAAATTGATGCTGCTACAAAATAGTTCAAAAGATATTTCACATTGTTCTATGGAGAAGTCAATCACAAACTCCTTCAAACATACTTCAAATTAAAGCAATAAATTAAATTTGTGAAGTTTAATACTAAATCACAGTAATCAAATTCAAAGCAAATGTAGCATTAAATGTACAGTCAGAAATTTATAATATGTGAATGTTAAAAAAATATATTCTTCTTTAGTAACTCAATTGTTTTACTTCCAATTTATGTTGCAAAGAGTATGATTCTATTTATTATTGCTTCTTAATAAAAACCCATGTTTTGGATACTCAGTGTAATATCTTTTTATCCAAACTTATAGGCTACTAATTGAAAAATGCTCTAAAATTCTTTTCTTTAATGTTTAACTTAATTCTTTATTGCTGCTGGACAATAAGTTGTTTTTAGAGAACTTATACTCTATAATTTCTATAAGGTCATGAATTCTGCGAGAAGTGTACTTTAGGAAGAAATTATGAAGACAGAATCAGTTTCTGAAATACATGCATAGTTATGTTTATTACCTGAAACACTACACAATCCATTTTCAATTATTACAACATGAAGATAAAATATAGTTCAAATGTTAAATATTCATACATGTTACTAAATTAATTCATAACCAATTTAATTTTGGGATACTTATAGCATTACAATTGGAATTCTTGCACCAAAGAAACATTTGTCATAATTAGTTCATCTTGAAAAAACAGTTTGCGAATACTTTTATCCTTAATATTAAAACTCTTACCTAAAAGAAACAATCTTAAATTTTAAAAATTAAATTTGTTCTTTATCTCTAATAATCTTTAGATTAATGTATGCTGTGCATAATATTTATTACATAGTAAATATATAATTTATGTAAATGCAACAATACCAAAGTTGCCTTAATCCCTGACTTTAATAGAGTTCTAAATACTGAACTCTTTGTTTGATCAAGTCAACTATTATTTTGTATATAAAAAAAATTTTTAATGCATCTGAACAATTTTGGGCAACTTGTCCCAATGTTTTACTGAAGACTTCTTCTCTTGATGTTTGTCCTCTGTCCTCCCTCGTTAAACTATATTTTTGATTTTTTAGAACTCATTTTCCATCTTCTTCGCCACTATTCATTCCCTCCAAATTACTTTCCCTACTCTCTTTTGTGACTGGCTTAATTTCACTCCTATTTGTTGACGTTTTAATATACACCTATTTCTAACTTTTTAAGAATACATTTATATTTTACTAAAACTTCCTGATTGTATTTATTCTAACATATTTATATTTTCTAACAATTATGATCAATCTTCTTTTTATTATTACTTTTATTTTATTTGGTTCTATAACATTCACACTCACCCAAATATATATCCTATTAAAACGTACACGGAACCAGAATTGACCACTCCTCTGATCTCATTTTTCATAATGAGCTTTGCCTTGTAATATACATAGTCTATATATAATTTTACTTTAATATAACCAAACTTTAATCTTCCGAAAAATGTGAAACATTGCAAATACTGTCCTATATTATAAATTATAGGTGGAAAAAAATACATTACTTGTAAAAACTATTATTTAAAATAAGTTGAATTACTTGAAACACTAAAAAAATACATTGTGCTACTTTTATGTGCACCTTCTCGTGTTTCTAAATGTATTCATTCCATTTATTTATAAGTTTGTTAGAAATTTATTATTAACAACAATTAACTATTTTTCACTATGCATACCTGGCCAGCAGCAAAATCCAGCTGATCAACCCCACCAACATATCTCATCCTAGCTGCCATTACTTCTTTCTGTTTTAGAGTTATGAGATCAGTATACAATTTTATCAAATTCAAATAAGATGCAGAAGTAATGTACGTCTTTCTGCCTGTTGAATTGTAAAATTCTTCTGACATATTCCTGAAATTATAAACAAAAATAAAAAGATGGTGCAGCCAAACAAGGGACAAGATGAAAGAAGTGTGGATAATTTGTTTTAATACCCAGCACACTTTTCAAAGTATATATAATGGAGGAAATACATTTCCAAAATGGTGGTTCCAATAGATATTTACTTATATTTATATAATAAGTAATAATAATATATATGTAGTAATAATATATATGTCCATAATAATTTTTATAGGATACTACTACTACCAATACACTGCTAATCACTAATATAATACATACTAATTCTACATATGAGGTGGTTGATTTACAAAATTTTATTTCTCTTATATTATTAATATTATATTTTTATTGTCATTAAATATTTAAAACATACAATAGACATTGTCAGTAACGTTAATAAACAATGGTTAAATTAATAATAGTCTTACAAAGCTACTACATTTAATTCATCATCAATCACAATGTTTGCGCTAAGGAATTCCAATATAAATTTATACTATTTAATTTAAATAACTTTATGGATAGGCTTCTAAACACCAAAGGTAATTTATTAAAAAGGCGTATAACTAAAAAAATAAAATTTTGTTTTTGTATATATTAAAATTTATCACAGTCTTAAATTTTAACTTAACAAATAGGTCTACAACTTTTCCGAAATCAGCATATTAAGCTAATAACTTTTTTGAACTCTTAATAAAATCCTTTTAGTTATCTGTATCTAGTTTAATTTAATATCAGGAAATTTACATTTTAACCATAATTACAACCATGTAACCTTAGTTGGTTCAAAGTCTTTGTTATTCTATCAGATATTGTTGTATCAAATGTATGAAGTGTTATATTTATACTTGAATTACAATAGTGATTTACAATTGACCAAGCTGCATTATTTTTGATCCCAGCTGGTTATATTAAGTTAACGTTTGTTCTTTTTTTAATTTTCCCTTTTTTTTTTTTACACTTTCACTTTTTGTATTGCAGTATATTGTATATAAACCCATTAGTTTGTTTTTCAGTGAAGATAGATTGACATTAAACTAATTAGTTTTTAATTAATTAATTTTTCAAGTTTCTGAATGAACATGTAAGTTTTTATGGGACAACTTTCCTTAATGGAAAGCAACTATTAAAACAGCCCAAGAACCAATTAAAAAAGTATCAAACAAACCCACCAGGAAGAATCCCATTCCAGAAAGCTCAAAATTTGTTTAAACATTTCCATTTGTCTTACTGTTATTATAAAATTTCACATTTTTGAATCTCAAATTTGTGTTAGTACTAGATTAAATATATGAAGTGAGTGATATACGACATAAGAGACTTGCGTTGTATCTCGTAATACGATCTCATATATTAAGATCTCCTATTGACGGACAGAGAGTGTTCCAAAATTGGTTAATGTTATAAAACCATGTGTAAATGAGTTGTATGAATGAAATTTGCTAAATAATTGAATAATAGATGTATAGTTTTAAGATATAATTGTAAACTTTTTATAATAAGTAAATAATTTTAAGAAAGAAAAGTTTTCCCAAAATTGAAACATATTAGTCAGTGCAGTATGTTAGTGTGCCGATGTGTTTCATCAGAAAGTTTCTAATTGGTCTATTAAATTCAACCAATCTCAATATTTTGAGGTTAAAAAGGGATTAGTTCAATTTTTAGGAATTACAAGCTCTTGTACCATAGACGAAGAACTCTCATCTGGCTTTTTCTCCATAAAACAGAGCTTCTCATTAGGCTGATCGTCTCAGACCAGACTTCGCTTCGTTTCAAGAGAGCAACACCTCAAAAAAAGAGCTATTCAGTTAAAACCAGTTTTTATTTGAATTTAAGTAAATTCAGTTATGCATCCTTGGTATCAGGTGCATAAGTTATTCATAAAACTGTAATATATTTGAAGTGAATAAATATATTTGTTATATACCAATTTGAAGTGGAAACTTGCTAAAGAAACATTTTAATTGGAGAAATTTGCATCTTTAATATAAAAGAAAAATAATAATTTCTATAAATATTTTAGAAAATGTAACAAATAGAGACTTTAACTAAAAAAAAAAAAAAAAAAAAAATTGTGATAGTGAATTGTATTTTCTAAAAAAGGACAGTCATATACTGTGAATCCTCTTTCAGTCATAAATTCATTAGGTTTTTAGTAAGTTCATTAAGTTCAGTAATTTCAAAACTAGTAAAATTAAACCCGTTTTTAAGAGAGATAAAATTAATTATTACATTATGTACCTTTTATATATTAGTAACTTAATTTGAATATTTTCTGCAGTCAAGACAAATTTACTATGCTTATGTATACTGCCATATGGTCAGACAAAGTAGGTTCATTTGTACCGTATAACAATTTAGAGGGAAGTTAGTTATTATGTTACCCAAACATGAATTTAGTTGAGTAGGTTACAACATAGTACACCTAAATTTAAAAGAATGTAAGAGATTTTTAAACCTACTATTTATACTTGTGTGAAATCTTGTAACTAAGTTATCACAAATATCTGTCCTATTATTTTTTGTATTTTATAGACAGTAACAAATATTTATGAATTTGATCTAAAAACTCATCCATTTTACCAGTTGGTTTCCAATAAATATTAACTAAGACTATTTTATACTCCTCTAAGAGAGATTAAAAGTATATTCAAAGTCTAGTTCTTTTAGACTAATCAATACTAAAATTAAGGTTTTTAAATTTAAATTGATTAACAAATATATAGACACCATATCTTTTGTGACCTGACCTACAATACTGATTAGCTGAACATAATTACATAAAAGCTACACTATTAATAGCATTATCAGTCAACCAATGCTCACTAAAACATACTACTTCAAACAGTTCTTTTGACAATTAGCATTCAAGTTCATCAAGTTGAATTAAGCGTGAATTCTCTATACCGTGATTATTTAAATAAAAAAATTGATAACTTAATACTTTCAATATAAGTGACCATCTTTAAACTTGTATTTCCATACTTCCATACATTTTGTTAAAAATGTTTATAGTTTCTTTACTTTTGGAGTCAGACACACTTTTATTTTGTATACTAAAAACCCTGAAAATTTTTCTTTACAAAAGCTCTTCGATTTAATTATTTTTTTGTTTTTTCCTTTCATATTATTAAAACACATATTAATATAAATATTAATAAATAAAAACATAAATATTTAGTTTAATAATAAAATAATAAATTGTTAAAAATTTGAGTATAAAGTGTTTCGGGGGGGGGGGGAATTAATTGATATATTTTCACAATTCTTATTAATTGACTAGTTTATAAATTCTTGAATTTTGATATTTGCAATGTTAATCAAAAAATTTCTAAGTTTAGAATGTTCTGGTCTAGAAATTGCATTCATAATAAGATTTGTTTTACAGAAGATAGGCAGCAAAATTTTGAGAGGTTATTTGATATCATTTAAGAAAAATTTTCCACGTGCAACGTCATTAGAACCTCCAAAAACTATTACATGATATTTTTATGACTTAAAGGGTTTTAACACTGAACTTGATCATCACCGGAGTAGCTCCTGGTAAAACACTCCGTCTTCAACTATGTAGTCATCATCTTGATTTTCTTGGAATATTTTTGATATGCAACAGCTATGACTATCCCCAAATATGAAATTATTTCTTTCTTATTTTCCCAATCTGTGAATTTATTTGTCTAGTTTGTTTTTTTAATTACATTATTTATTTATATTGTCTATTTTGTTTTACTATTTTTCTTTACATTCCCCAATGTACAATTTTTAATTGTATTTGTATTTACTTTAGTTGTATTGGTATCTTTATTTTTCACTTTATTTCCAACCTCAGAGGTATCATCAGAATTCATAATATTGAATCGATTTTAGTTGTAACAATCTATGATTATCTGTACCATTTAACTGAGGTAAGCTCAGTCTCTTGTCCTTATTGAATAGTCTTCAGTTTTATTTTTCATTACAATTTCTTTCAAGCACTATAAAATAGTTTCTTCTTTCTCAGTTATTTTTAAACGAAAAGAAGTATGTTGTTTCTCAACTCATTTAGTTTCTGACCCTGTTCACTGAAGAGTTTATTTAATAAAACAATTTCATTCCTTAGGATTAAGTTATCTTCGAGTAAAAAGTGATCTAAAATTAACAATTAAATTCCAAAATAAATTACTTAAACGGCTGTGAATAAGAGTTGAAATTTCAATTTTTCTGTTTATATTTCTTAGGAAATAAATTGATGTTTAATTGTTTACTGTGGCATAACCAATGAAAATATTGTTTATATATGTACTTTCAATTCATATTCACCTCCACCTACAGCTAAACAGGTAAATTCTGTAATTGATAATGTCATTGAGGTAACTAATTTGACTGATTGTGGTAAAGGTGGTAATCCCTAGAATATCTATGATTCTCTTAGATTTACCTTTTCAGTTAAAACAACTTTCAATTTCGACTCAGAGTGTGTGTGTAATGGCTATTAAAAAAATCACAGGATCAAACTCTCTATAGATAATATTGATCTGTAAATGCAATGCTTCTCAAGAGGACGATTGTAAGTATCATATTAGTGTGCAATTTTCAATTTTATACAGTAAGCTCTAAATACTGACACCAAATGTTAAAACTAAAAATATTGGTTATGAAGAGCCTCCTCAGATAAACATACTTTTCTGTTATCTCTTGTCATCTTTTCTTCTCTACTCTAACTATATGTACATAATAAAAAACAAAAATAGAATTGCACACAAAGCGTAGATGTGAAACATAGATGGAAAACAAAATGTCCACAACTGCAAGAACAATAATTACAAATACAAATGTATCAATATTTGAGAGTTTAATGCACATTGGTTTACAGGTCTAAGTTATGGCTACCTTTATTTATTGATTAAAACTAAAAGAGACTATGAGTAGTATAAGATAATCATGATAAGTAGAATCCTAGAGAAACATCAACATGAATTAAAAAAATAGAAAACAATCAAGGCAGAAACAAATTAGAGAAGGATAGTGTTATTGCTGGACACGGAACATACCTTGCACATACATGAAAGTATTTACAGGCAATAACAGCAGCATCCTTGATGTTATCAGGTACATTCACATCAGTTAAATAACGCATAGCTACTTTCTCCAAAGCATCTTCTGGCCATGCCTTTAAAATGTAATAAAATACACATAAGTAATAGTTATAATAGTAATAGAAGTAGTTATATTAATTATTGTTGTAAAAATAATCTAACTATTAATATTACAAACATTATAATTTAGTTATAAACATAACTTCAGTAGAGCTTGTAACATTTTACGATTTTAGGTCTCTAAATTGGGTTAGTACTTGGTACGAAATATGATATGAACGAGATATGACTTCGGGAAACTTGCATCATCTCTCGCAATTACAATCATATATTCAAAACCTTGTATGGACAGACAGACAGTGTTCTGAAATTGGTTATTGTTATAAAATCATGAGGAATATATTTGTATGATTGGAAAATGCAAATTAGTTGAAAATTTAAATTAAATAAATAAACATTTTAATATTTTTCTAGGTTTTAAGTAAATTTAGGAAACAATAATTTCACAAAAAAAAAATTACAACAGATTCAGTGTGGTGAGTTAGTGCGCCGACATAATCGTCAGGTTAACCCTAATTGGCCCAAAATCACCACCAATCTCAGCTTTTAACAACCAAGCTGGAACAGAGTACTTCTTTGAGACATTTCACACATCTTCCTCCGGCGAGAATGATCTTGTTGACTCTCTCACCATTACGAGACCTTCTCATTAAGCTGATCGCCTCAGATTTCGCTTCGCTTCCAGAGCTACACTTCAAATGAATGAAAGAATCAAAATTAACAAGTTTCAAGTTGCAATACATTTCAATTCAGTGATTTGTGTCCTGGTATACTTATGCTAAGACATACTTTATTTATATTTCATTGAAATAGAACATGGACCTAAAATCAAATCTTATTCTCAAAAACATTGAAATTTAATCACTTAATTACAAATATTAGCTTTGAGAAAATCAGAATATATTTTCCAATTATTATTACAAGCCAGGAGTTATGGATACATTTAATAAGCTTTTTGTGTTTACGTTCTTAGAAGTGATTAAACAATTACAAATTTATAGACAAAATAAAATGTTATAATGAATTGTTAAATACTTTGGAAACTTATATTCATACATTTGTATGTAATGTTATAAAGTTGATTGCTGTATATGTATGTTTTTCAGAGGCACCTCCATTAGATTTAAATGCTTAATTTTGTATGTTAGATTATAAGTAAAATATCAATATCCAAATGTATGTGTATTTCAGAGAAAATAATACCAAAGTATTAAATCTGGTATTTCCAAAGAGAGCTGTAGTTTGTTTGTGACTAAAGTACATTTTCCTGGAAGATTCACAAACTCGAGCAGTTTATTTTATTTTATTAAAATTATAAGTGTTTGTGCTAATTCACAGAATGGTGCCCAACTAACATTAAATTAAAGTAAGTAAAACAACTAAATTTAAACCCTTTTCTATTCAGATTTAATAAAAATTGTCAAATTATTACAAGCTTTAACCCTCTAACTGTCAATGTTAATTTTCTTTGTTTGTTTAAAAATTAATAAAAAATCATTTTTCTCAGAAAGATGCATAGAATTCATCTACGTAATAAATATATATATTTTTTTAAACGGTTTTGGAGTAAAAGTATGTTAGTTGTCAAAAATGAAGTTAACATTTTTCAGAAAAACCTGTATCATCCAAAATCAAGCTTACCACCTTTTTCCAAGATATACAAAAGTTTTGTGTAATATTTGTGAATATATTTAGAAGAAAATAAATTGTTTCATTTTCAAAAAATATATATATTACGAAAAAAGGGGTTTTGTTAGGCTTATTTTAACAAAAAAACCAAAAATAGTTAGATTTATGGAAAACACAACTTCGATATATCATTATATTCAGAAAGGTGCATAGAATTTAGCTGTGTAGTGAAAAAAAATGTTAGATGTAAAAAATTTGGAGTTATTATGTTAACTTTTGTAATGGCACGCGGCTCAAATTGAGCCGATGTCGCCCACTGATGCAGACCGACAACTGTAAAAAACTCTGATTATGCAACTCGTCATTAGGGTTACTTAAAACCATCCTATCAAAATAAATGTTATACCATTGTAAAGCTGATGTTTCGTAGATGCATATACATGTAATCAAAAGTTCATAAAATGCTATAAAAATATTTAATTAATAGGTCAAGTTTGGCGTGTTTTAGACAGAAACATGACGGTTGGCAAAGAAAACAAAATGGAGTCGTCGTTTAGCAAGTTGTGAAAGTAGGCTTTACTGACCAATTTCCTTGAAAATTATACTGTTCTTAGTACAAATCTTTACCTATCCAACAGAGTTCGCCACATGTCAGTAAGACAAATAGTTTCATTCTAGGTTGTGTGCAAACAAAAAAACCGTTTTAGAGCAAAAAAAAAAAAGGTTGCTTTCTTCAAGTCAACTTTACCCTAGTAAATGAATTCTTAGAAACATGAATTATACCCCATTGAAAAGCTCGTATTTCAAGCTTTTAGAGTTATGTAATTTGATTATTGTGGTATAGTAGGGCAAAATTGAATTAATTCTTGGAAGTCCACAGTTTTTCCGGCAGATACCTGCACTCGACGGCTAAAGAACTGTAACCTACTTCCTCTCCTTGTTTAGTCTATAAATAACTTTACATTTGCCCTATCTGACAGGTTCTTATCTCTTTGTATAGACAAAATACAGACCTTTCCAATGATATAAACCATCAAGTTTTAGTCAGTCATATGGAACATAAAGACAACGTGGTTTCGGAGTGACCGTTGCAAACGAAAGCAAAATGGCGTGCGTGTTGTCGCTTTCAACATATTTCTTGTGATAAATCGAGTGTATTCATTGATTATAAAAGTGTATTATATAAGTTTATATGTGTGTTATTCTTTGTAGAATCTATTGTGTCTTATTGTTATAGTGAAATCTAGTGATGTTGATTTAGGCCTACAAAGCATTAGATACAAGTTTTAGATGCGTATGCATGGTTATTTATTCCTTTGTAAGGGTAAGTGCTATTATTATTTTGAAAATTTTAGAATTTGATTTTTTTTTTACCAATTGTTATTCATATTTATACTAGAAAACTTTTGTAATACTCGTAAAAAAATGTAAAAATAGATTTTCTACGCTCAATTGGACTTTGAAGTGAAATTTGGCCTTGGATTTTCGTGTTTTTTTTGTTCTTTGCAATACTGACTCCAAAATTATTATTCAAACTTTTTTTAAATTACACTACTAAATTCTATGCACATTTCTGAACAAAATTATATTTAGAAGTTGGTTTTCCATAAATATTACAATTTTTGGTGATTTATTGAAAATAAGCTGACCATTCCTCTTTTTTTGTAAAACAATTTTTTAAATATTCAAAATGTAACAAATTAAAATTTTTTTTTCCGAAATGTATTCACAAATATATCACTAAAATTTTGTACATCTTAGAAAAAGGTTGTAAGCTTTTGATTTTGGGTGATACAGGTATTTCTGAAAAATGATAACATCATTTTTTGACATGTAACATACTTACTCTAAAACCGTTTCAATTTTTTTTTTTATTACATAGATAAATTCTATGCATCTTTCTGAGAAAAATGATGTCTTATAAGTTAGGTTTTGTTATATATTAATATATTTTAATAATTTTTAAACAAACAAAGAAAATTAACATTGCCAAGTGATGACATTTCAAGGGTTAAATAGCAAAAAATCGGATTGTAACGGAGGGAAGAATTTCACAGAAATGGTAATGTACCCCATACAAAAAAATTTGGAATTTTTTCAACTATTACTAGAAATTTGTAATATATTTGTGAATATATTTAGGGGAGGGGGAAATTGTTACATTTTCAAAAATACAGAAATTGCTTTACGAAAAAAGGATATTTGTTGAATTTATTTTCAAAAATTCACCAAAAATTGTAATTATTTATGAAAAACCAACTTCTATATTTCATTATATTCAAAAAGGTTCATAGAATTTAGTAGTGTAATGAAAAAAAGTTTGAAAAATAATTTTGGAGTCAGTATGGCTAAGAACAAAAAAACACACAAAAATCGAAGACTAAATTTCACTTCAAAGTCCAATTGAGCATAGAAAATTTTGTTTTACATTTTTTTTCAAGTATTACAAACGTTTTCTAGTATAAATGTGAATAACAATTGGTAAAAAAAATCAAATTCTAAAATTTTGAAAATAAAAATAATGTTATCCCGTAAAAGTGGAAATCGACAAAAGTTAGGTTAGGTTTGTAACCTCGACAACCTCGGCCTAACTTGTAACTATCTAAAGCTAGGCCTAAAACAAAATCACTAGATTTCAATAAAACAATAAACTTTACAAAGAACAACACACATATACACTTGTATAATCAAATAAAACACTCCATATAAGAAAATTTGCTTTTAGGCCTACGTTATAACTTATCTAGGTTAGCCCAAATATAAACCATTCAAAAACTAGAACTTCACTCAAAATAATAAACTTTAGAAATAAAAACACATATATTGTAACTTGTATACACAATTTATATACAATTTGTATACACAAACCTTCAAAATAACAGAAATATATAATCCCAAAACAATAATCACCACGCCTTTCTATGTCAATTTTGTCACAATTGTCACAAACTTGGCTATATTCTGAGTTAAAAACAAGAACCTGAAATTAACAGTAGCCTTTATCAAGTAATACCAACTTGTAGAATGAAATCTTCTCTACACATACTGTAAAGATCGGTTACAAAATATCGATTGAATAATCGATTATCTTATTTAGTAAACTGCTCCGAATGCCAAGTGAAATTCGTTCCGTTAGGTTACTACTTTGGTCAAGTAGAAATATATCTTACGATTTATGACACATAGAACAATTGGTAAACCACGGATAGAACGAGAAAGATGTGATCTACAGAACAGTGTTTTGGTCGACCTGTTTGACAGAAAAATAGATTTGTGAACATATGAGAAAAAATGGCGCAGTTTTTACTTACAACGGCACAGTTCAAATCTTTGACGTTACGTATCAAAAATATGCGAACTTTAGCAATTTTTGGAATATTATTTATAACGTTTTGTAGAATTTTTTGCATGATTATGCATCTACGGAACATTAGCTTTCCTACGGTAGTTTATTTATTGCGTTAGTTCGATTCTAAATGGGTGAAATGATGAATTGAAAAATACGTGTAAAATATGTTGAATTGGAACAAAGGATGGGTCGTTTGACATGTGGAGGGTTAGAGCAACTAACGATTTGGAATTGTAAAATTTCTTGATTCATTCAAAATTTAGTGTAAACTACCCAACAAAGGAAAAGGATAAAAACCACATAAAAATAAATGAATGTACAAGAATTAAGTCAATCTTCTTCAAAGAACTACTGATGAAATTAAGCTGCCATACAATACAACAGCTTATTGTGCTTACCTGGCAGTGGCATCATACATATACACCAATACAACCTTATTACCTTACAAACACTAAAACTATCCGTTTAACCCACTTTGGTTGGAACAAGATTTAAACTCTTTGGCACATGTTAGATTAAATGTCCAAAGAGTGGATTACACAAAACAATAGATATCACATGGTAAAGACAACCACGCAAAAGCTCAAAAGTCAAAAGATTTAGAGGCACTGAAGAAGTCTGTTGCTTAATGACAGATAAACTACATAGAATAAAATCAAATAATAATCCTATAGGGAAACTTGAGGTAAAGTAGTTAGCAAGGAAAAGAAGTGCATATATGAACCATAATACAGTGGCTCCTTCAATAAATCCTAAGAGTCCTCACAATTACACTTAGTTTTCTGTTTGACTTGCAATAAAATCAAAATTTGAAAGGACAAATTTATTTCAATAATGTTGCAAATGGAGCGTGCGTGTTTGTATGTCACTGTGAATATGGTAGGAAATAAAATTAACTTTACAATTTTGCCCAAAGTAACTGAATAAAAAAAAAAAAACAACTATAGATAAAAATAAAGAAATATAGCCACCTCAAACCAATCAATTGTACAGCAGTTAATTAATGAAGGGTACAGCCGTAGTCGAGTGCGGAATGCTGATCCAATAGGACTAAAGCATAATATTATATGCAGATTCTGTTTATTGCGATTGATAAAGAAAGAATAAACTGCCAATGGATTGATATCTAAATGGCGGTTGCCTCCTTGTGCAGCTAGACGCACCATCTGTAACAAAATGAACACTATATTTTGAGACATAAACGGGAAAATAAAAAAAAAGCTATAAATATAATAACGTTATTTATTTAAGAATAGAATTGAAGTGTGTCTATGCAAGTTTTGAGTCTTTAGCTGATGAGACAACATCAGCATTTAAGCATAATTAGTCAGAAATGTTACAGAACATGTGTTACTTGTAGAAATGTTAAATTGGCCTCAAGTAAATAGGCAGAAGATTTACATTAACATCATTAAAACCATTAACCCTTTTGGTTGATATCATCTTACAGACAAATTTCAGTTTTTGTTGCTTCATGTGACTGAACATGTGTAAGCTTGGGACATCTCCAACCAAATAAAAATATAAATTAGCAATAATTTAAGTTATTAAGGAATTAGATTGATAATATAAATAATTAGAAAGCTCACATAAAAATTAAAATGATTAATAACAAATTTAAAAACTTTGATCAAAAAACATTCTAAACAAATATTAAAAAATCAATAAATTTAAATTAAGCGCTATTATGAATATAATGTATACCCTCTAGGCTACAATAGACAAAAGCGCGTGTGTTGCACAGCAATTTTAACTTCGATGCCCTTAGGAACGGAAAAACACAACAATTCTAGGAATTGCCCTAGGCTTGTTAGGCAAAGCAGTTGAGCGTTCCGTTCCGGTCCACAACCGATTTACTTCCAGCTTAGCGTGCTTAGAGGGTGGACGTATATTCTGAACGCTCTGCGTTCCTGAAGAATGGAGCGTTTTAAAAGTAAAAGTATTTAGAAATTATCACAGTGAAGTTTTTTTAAAGGTTTTGTATTAT
The DNA here is from genome assembly GCA_963513935.1 of Aphrophora alni. Lineage (NCBI taxonomy): Eukaryota > Metazoa > Arthropoda > Insecta > Hemiptera > Aphrophoridae > Aphrophora > Aphrophora alni. The sequence continues at coordinate 61,287,265 of OY740769.1, read as the reverse complement.
TTAGTAAATTTGGACATACCATGTGAGTAGAAATAATGTATATGTATTAACAACATGTGTTTGAACTTGGAATACTGGATTAGATTTCAGATATATAAGCTTTATATACAACTCTAGAAAACGTTTTATTGTTATATTAACATGTCTGTCTTAATACATAAGTGACTATGATGTTTAGTTAAGATTCTTTTTAAATTCATAAACCATTCAAAATTCTTGTTATTAAAAGAAGATTTTCATTAACAAAATATGAGTGAATAAATTCTTATTGAGTATATCCTAACATTCACGTGTCACGGATGTCTGCCTGGCAATTACAGATTGGAGCCTGAACTCTAAATTCTTTTATTTGAAACTTGAAATATGTTGTAGAAAACTATTAGATTCACAAATTAAATAATTAATGATTGATTTTAAAGAAAATAAATGTATTACACTTACAAAATGACGCCCGAACATTGGGTCTAGTTCAATAAATATAAATGCAATACGTTTAACTAAAAATACACTTACACATGTGACTTGTATCCTGCCACACATATCTCATTTGATAGATAATATTATATGAGGCAATGCTCTATTCCTCATAATACAGCAAAAAAAAAAAAACAGTTTTATTGTTTAATAACTTATAACTCATATATTGTCAAAAAATCTGCTGCCATATTTCTTTTCTTTCTGATTCAACTTTGGCAACAACTAATAAGAGACAATATTTCCACTATTACAATTCAATCAAAATTATCGCTTGTGCTTGCTCGAAAATACCAATTGCTTTCAGTATACATAATGATAGATATTTTTACTACACACATTCTAAAAATTTTTAATATTATAAACAACAGGAATTTAATTAATATTAACAAAACATTTTCCAGGTTGTATAGCACCTGGAGAAACAAGGGTGTACAATGATTCCATAAGGAGTAGAGCAGAACTCAAGATGGACCGTCCCCTTGTCAACAAGATTGTATCGCCTGAAAGGATTAAGTGGGCCATAGGATCCTTTAAGCCTTTTAAGGCTCCAGGCTCTGATGGAGTGTTCCCGGCACTCATTCAGAGAGGGCAGGACATCTTAATCTCAACACTGATAAAAATGTTTAGATCCCGTTTGTTATATGGCCATGTTCCTCAAGTATGGAGGAAAGTAAAGGTCATATTTCTATACAAGGGGGGTGCAAAACCCCTGGACGACCCAAAGTCTTACCGTCCAATTAGTCTCTCGTCGTTTATGCTAAAAACAATGGAGAAACTAGTGGACCAATACATTAGAATGGAGGTTTTAACAACCGCACCTCTTCATAAATACCAATTTGCCTACCAAAAAGGCAAATCAACAATATCGGCATTGCATCAACTTGTCAAGGCCATAGAGGAAGCACATGAGTCAAAGGAAAGGGGATAGCCCTATCAGTCTTTATGGACATAGAAGTCACATTTGATAATGCTGCCTATGACTCAATGACACAGTCTCTCAGAAAAAGAAAGATTCATAACTTTATCATTCAATGGATAAACAACATGCTGATGGGTAGACAGGTATCCACCAGCATTGGTAGCGCTACACATGAGGTAGATACCACAAGAGGCTGCCCACAAGGGGGAGTTATCTTCCCACTGCTGTGGTCGCTGGTAGTGGATGAACTACTAAATGACTTGAGCAGGGCTGGGTTTGACGTTCTTGGTTATGCTGATGACATAACCATAACTGTGAGGGGCAAGCTTGACTCCGTTATAGTGGAGAGAATGCAGAAAGCCATTAATCTAACAAAAAAATGGTGTCTCAAAGAGGGCATGAATATAAACTCGTTAAAGACCACTATTGTTCCATTTACTAAACAAAGGAAATTAAATTTACCTAGCTTTCACCTAAATGGAAACACCATTCCCCTCTCTAAAGAGGTAAAATACCTATCTAAGACGACCAACAAGGCCATTAACCCTACAGTACATGCGTCGCGGACTGACAGTCCGCAATTTGGTTTTTTTGTTAAGTGAAAAACAAAAAACGCCGCCAAAGGACTGTGGTTCACAATACCTTCCCCCTATACTTTACTTAGCAGTGTACCGATATTTTCTTGGAATTGCGCTCACTTACACAGTGACCTTTTGCCGCGTAAAGTCACCTCATTCGTTACATTGAAGTGCGGACTAATAGTCCGCAAGCGTGAATTAATTGTGCTGAAAATTACATTTATCTGAAGGTAAGTTTTTTTCATTAATTTCTTCTCTAAAGATTTATATTATTAATTCTTTCGTTAAAACATTATTTAAAATTTATAAAATATTTTTGTTCTGTTCTAAATGATTAGATCCAAAATACACTAATTTTCAATTAAGTATACGATTTATCAGTAGTTTTTTGACAATACTGAAAGGTACTATATTTAGTATTTATACATACATATATATATGAACTATTAACTTTAGTTAATATATATATATATATATAACTATTTTTTGCAATTTCTTGAATTAACTGTAATTTGACACAAAATGTAGGTAGCGGTGAAAAGGTTTTTTGTATTGAAAAGAGATTCGTTTTACTATAAAAATCACCAGGTTTCATTTATTCATCTTTTTTTTCAAGTGAATGTTCTTATTGTCGGGCTATAGGTAGGTCACAAAAATGTTATCTTATTACGAACTTAGAATATTCTTTTTTTCTCTTCAGAATAATGGATGTGCAGCATGAGGATGAGATTCGGCGTATGTTAGAATTTGAGCTTGACGAGAAAAATATTAACAAGAAAAATAAGTAAATATAATGAAAGTAAATGTTACTATCTTTTCTTTTTTATAAAACTTGTATCGTTAAGAATAATAAATGTGTGTTTATGCAATAAAAGTGTTTCATTTAAAATTTTTTAAATATATTTTGCTAATAATACAACTGTAAGAAATAAAAGTAACATTGACAGCAAAAAAAAGTCAAAAAATTGTTTAAACTATAAAAAAACAACTAGCGGACTCTCAGTCCGCATGCGTGTACTGGTGTTACAGACGGTCAGGCGTGTACTGGAGGGTTAAAACACTATGGTCGTGCCGCCAAATGGTTGGCAAAATGTGGGGTCTGAATCTCAGAGCTAATAACTGGATCTACAAGCAGGTCGTTAGACCCGCTATCCTCTATGCATCAGCAGTTTGGTGGAAGAAGGTAGACCAAAGTAACACGCAAGCAAAGTTGGCTAAAGTGCAAAGACTAGCATGTCTAAGCATCATAGGTGCCATGAAAACAACACCCACTGCCACGAAGGAGATCCTTCTAGGCTTGGATCTCCTACTGGTTGCAATTAAGGAGGAAGCTATTAAGAAGGGCCTCAAACTACATGCCATTTTAAAGTAGGAAACCTTAAAGGACATCTGGAAATTCTCAGAGCCACTCCTTTATTGGATATGGCTGCTGCAAGTGACCAGATGAAAGTAAAAATGATTTTTAATCACAAATACAAAGTTTGCTTCCCCATTAGGAAAGACTGGACGTGAGGCATGGAATGTGTGCTGGCGGATTCCCATAAGTGGTTCACAGACAGATCCAAAATGTAAGGTGGTGTGTGGGGGCAGAATGGTGGGACCAAGGTTCAAAAGATATGTGTCCCTCAATGCTGACGCCACCATCTTTCAAGCAGAGGTACATGCCATCCATTTGGTGGCAAATCATCTGATCACTAAAAACCAATGCAAACAGAAAATTAGCATTATGTCGGATAGTCAAGCGGCATTAAAAGCACTTCAAAGTAACAACTTGAGATCAAAGATGCTTCACGAGTGCCATCAGGCCCTAAACCAGCTGGCGGACAAGAAAAGTTGAACTTGTCTGGGTGCCAGGGCATGAGGGAATAGCAAGCAATGAGGAAGCATATCAGCAAGCTAAACTTGGTTCATCTAAACCAGTGTTTTTCAACCTTTTTCATGACACGACCCCCCTAGTATCAAAAAATATTTCGCGACCCCCCGACCCTTTTTTCATGTATATTAAAAATATTTTATCAATTATTCTATCTATACATAACTTTTAGGCGTTTGCATTATTAGGATTCAGATATAAATATTAAATTAAGTACATAAAACATATAATTTTAAAACGAATACGTAGCCAATTGATAACTTTTTTTCAATTTCGGCAATCTGGTACCAAGTTTGTAGAACTCGTCCTCCAGGCCGTGGACCTACAGTTGATAACTGTTGATAAACCCCACAATTGATAACTAACAAACAAATACAAACATATTGTTATGTTTATTGAGACTCTCAGCGCCATCTGTTTGTTAGTAGCACTTGGAACTAGCACAGGTTCCGAGTGTTACCAACAGATGGCGCTGGTAGTCCGCGAAATATCCACAAGTTTCGAGACGTTTCATTATGCTTCAAGATTATTCTTGCTAGAACGCGCTGCCCTATAAATAGTGCAGTCGACCGCGGCCATGGCAGTTGAGTACAAGACAGAAAAGCAAGTGGAATCGGAAGCAAGACTACGAGAAGTGGAAACGATTCGAAAGTAAAACTACGGTGTTATACGAACTTTGTGTAAGGTGCTTTGCAGTTGGAGTAATTGTAGAATTGTAGAGTGATTTGTGAGCGTAAGACACGCGCGTTTTACGGTACGACGGTACGTAATTATTTGAGTTGTTATAATTGAAAATGGATAAATTCCTGAAAAGATCATCAGAACCATTAACGTCTATCGGGAGTCGTAGAATTCCGAAAAAAAACGTCTTTATGACGACAATTATTTGAAATATGGGTTTATTGTGATTGAGAATAAACCGCAGTGCGTAATTTGCTTTGACATTTTGTCAAGAGAAAGTATGAAGCCATCGTAGTTGGTACGCCACCTAAACACAAAACATCCTAATGAAAAGAATAAACCCTTGGAATTTTTTGAGCGAAAATTAAAAGCTCTTGAACATCAAAAAAATGCTATAGGACAAATGTCCAACCTAAATGAAAAAGCATTGCTACTAGTTATCGAATAGCTTTTCATGTGGCTAAAGCAGGAAAACCTCACAGTATTGCCGAAAATTTGATTTTAGCAGCGGCTTTAGATATAGCAGAGATCATGTTTGGCAAGGAAGAGGTCAAAAAGCTAAAAAGTATACCTCTGTCTGACAATACCATTCAACGCAGGATAAGCAATATGGCGACTGAAGTTCGTGATCTAGTTATAGAAAAAGTGAAGAAAAGTTCTTTTATTTCCTTGCAATTTCATGAATCAACAGATATCGCGGGTTGTGCGCAGTTTGTAGCTTTTGTGCATTTTGAATCCAATGAAATATTAATGGAAGAAATACTATTTGCAAGACACTTAACATACAGGCCAGTGCTTGCATAACATTTTCCTTGAAGCTACACAAGATATGAATATCAATTGGGCACAAAAATGCGTCGCTATTTGTAGTGACGGAGCAAAGCCATGGTTGGGGCGAAGAGTGGATTTATTGCTAGACTGAAAGAACAGATGGCAAACGCTTCTTGGATGCATTGCTTTCTCCATCGCCAAGCTCGTGCAACCAAAACCTTGCCACAAGAATACAGTCAAGTTCTAAATACTATTATTATCATTGTAAATTCTATTAAAGTAAAAGCGTTGCAGACTCGATTGTTTAGAGTCATTTGTGAAGATATGGGGACACAACACTGCAATTTGCGTTACCATACAGAGGTTAGGTGGTTATCTAAAGGCAAAGTACTAACCAGAGTTATGGAACTTCGCTCTGAACTATTAGTATATTTACAGCAAGCCAAGTCACATTACAGTAGAAGCTCTTTTAACCGGCACGGTCAGGACCAGGTCCATGCCGGATATTCGATTTTGCCGGAAAATCGAACGTATCTAGGTTTTAACCCTCCCAGTGCTAAAAGTCGCGATCGCGATCTATTTTGCCGCGGCCAAAGTGCTAAAGTCGCGATTGCGATCTAATTAAACAAGGTTTGCTAAAATCTTTTTTATTTTATATAGTAACTCTGAGTAAAAGACGCTCTATTCATTTTGCACAATTTTATCGATGGTTATAAGAAAAATCAATGTTAGTGAAAATCAATACCGGCAGTGAATTGTTGTTTAGTGTTTTTGTCTATATTATTTTGGTAAATACAATTTATTTTATGATTATTTAGTGTATCAGTAATGTTTTTAGTGTAGTTTTACACATATAATAATGAGTGAACTTGGCAATTCAAGTGATATTCATAACTGTTTGTTTGAAAGTGATACCGCTAGTGATGAAAGCGGTAACTCCGATGTAGGAATCAAAATGTTTGTTTCTTTTTGTGTGTGTGTGTGTGTGTGTGTGTGTATTACATATTTTATAATAACTAATGTTAGTAAATACATGATATTCAAAGGTTACATGCTAATACTTTCTAAAGACACAGTAATAGAGCACACTAATTTGCAAAAGTTGGATTTAGTGTCACACAGTGCGCGAAATTACTGAATTTGAAGTTTGTGTATGTATAAATGTTTACAACGATGTTGACATTATGAAGAAAATAAAGTGTTACTTATGAAGCAGACAAACACTGGATGACTAAGAAAACGGCGCACGTAGTCACTGCACTGGCGGGAAATGTCAGTCGAGGCCTGTCAGCCGCCCGAACATAACCGGAAAAAACCGACCGTGAGTGACTTGGCTGATGCCGGTTAGTAGAAATTGCCGGTTGTTAGAATGCCGGTTAAAAGAGCTTCTACTGTACTCTGAATTTATTTATGATCCGGAATTCCTTCTGAAATTCGCTTTTATTTCTGACTTATTTCAACATTTAAATAACTTGAATAAAAGTCTTCAAGGTCGGGATGAAAACGTGATTACAGCAAAAGACAAACTCCATGGCTTTATAAAAAAAATTGAATTGTGGTCATCATCTATAAATCAAAACAACTTTGATTCATTTTCGTTGACACAGTCTTTTATTGAAGAAGTCGGAAGCGAAATAAACATCAACTCATATATATCTGGTATGAAAATGGTGTTAGATAATTTAAAGAAAGAATTGTGTTATTACTTCTCAGTTCAAGAGATATCGGATAACACTGGGCAAAGATGGATCTTAAATCCGTTTTTAAATGCAGCTATAAATGAGGCAAATTTAGCAACTAAGCTCAAAGAGAATCTGCTGGAATTATCTGCCGACTTGATGTTACACTTGGAATTCAAGTCTGAAAATTTGGATACTTTTTGGGTAAAAATAAAAACAGAATACCTGGAAGTAACAACCGAGGCTTTGAAGTGTTTGATTCCATTTTCTACCTCGTACTTGTGCGAGTTGGCATTTTCATCAATGGCTCAAATAAAAAGTAAACTAAGAAATCGCTTACATTTGGAAGACGATTTAATACTTAAGGTGGCAAAAACGGATCCACGATGGGAGAAATTAATTAAACAAACTCAAGCACAACCTTCACATTAAGATGGAGTACTGGAAGATTTTATATTTTGTTGATGTGTTTGTGTATAAATAACATAATGAGTATCATTTTGTTAACTTTTTATTAATTCAGCGCGAGTGTGGTGCAAATTTGTGACATGGGGAGTGTGGTCGGTGCTGACAGGACCGATTTTCAGAATTTTTTTAATTGATAAAAGTTATTAAATTTTTTTGTCCTTGTTATATAATTATTTGTCTTTTACATAACATTTGCATGTGATAATTTTTGTATTTATATGTTGTTAGGTATAATTCTGTGTGAAATTTAAAAACACTATTAAAATTTCACTTTTTCTTTACTCAACTGAAACTTAAGACGTATAATACATTTTGAAATAAATAACCATTGGATATCTTATTTATAGTCTATATTTCTGTAAAATGCTGCTATTTAACATAAGCAAGCACAGATGTAGTCATTTTCTATTTAAACACAATTTAAATATTTTTTTGTAATACCCTTTTTTAAACTAGCATTTTTCTGACTTGTATGATTGATTATATGGAAATTTCGCTAAATATAATAATTTTAACTCTTCTTATGGACTTTTTATTTAACTCTTAAAAATCATATAAAAATAGAAATTCAGTTCTCTCAACCTTTCACGACCCCCCTACAGAGGCTTCGCGACCCCCCAGGGGGTCGCGACCCACAGGTTGAAAAACACTGATCTAAACCCTTTACAGGGCCATCTCCTATGTACGGATTTGGCCCTAGGGATTACCAGGAGGTTATTACCAACTGGGCCAACAAAGTAATCAACAGAACCTGGAATGCATTGCCGGGTCTTATACATTCCAAGAAGTTCCTTAACCCTAATAAAAAGGGAGGGAAGGTAGTGCTAAACCTAAGCAGAAGAGAGCTAAAACTCCTCTGTGGTATACTAACAGGACATATCCATTGCAGATATCACTAAAGTAAGATGGGTCTGGTGGATGATGACACTTGCAGGTACTGTGGTGAAGAGGTAGAACTCATGGAACACATCATCATGGAGTGCCCAGCCTTATGCCTAAAAAGACATAAATTTCTAGAATATATCTTCATTTTGGAAGAAGAATTACTAAACCTCCCGACCAGAGGTTTGATCAATTTTGTCAAAGACATAGATCTCTCCTGAGTCCAACAAGAGGGGGGCACAAAAGATGTAATTAGGTCGCAGTGCAGGAGGCATTTTTTTTTTTTTTACACTCTCCCCAGTCTTAATAATAAAAATAATAATCTGTTCCCAGTGATGAAGGCATGGCTCGCTACGCAATACTTTGACACTGATGCTAAACTCCATGCCGCTGTAAACCAGTTGAACTCGCAGGCGGCAGATTTCTACAAAGAGAGCATTGAAAAGCTTGTACCACGTTACGATAAACGTGGACCCATGTCCTAATTTATATGGCGATTATGTAGAAAAATAGCTTAACCCTAGATTCATAAGGATTCGTCTCCCAGGCGACGCGACTTTTAGGAAATTTTAGTTTTTCATAGTTGCCTACCCTGCCGGGCTTTCCCGCTCCATCTAATCCTTTGTCCAATCGTCCTTTCAGTATTGCCAGGGCGTTTGGTCAGTGAATATGAGTGGTATCGGTCCTAAAACTCATTAAGTTTGTTCATTAGCCTGTGAGACGAAAGCTTATGAATAGTGAGGGTGTACGATTTTATTGCGTTGTCCGGTAGACGAAAGCTTATGAATTGTGCCTATACTGAAAATCACTTTATTTAAAATTGATAAACACTTCAGTGACATAAAATGTTGTTTTAACTTTTATTATAAATGTTTTTATTGTTTTAGATTTATTATATAGTTTAGAATAAATATATAGATAGTTTAGTTAAATTAAATATAGTTTTAGATTTTACAAATTTTAATTTAATTTATTTTTTACAATTTTTTATTTTACAAGTTTTTACAAGTAAAATGGCAGACTTTTTTAAAGATGACGATGAAATTGCTCGGGTTCTTAGTGAACTGGACAAAATCGGTTCTGAAGGCGACATAAAAGCTGTATTGATCCTGTAAATATAGAATGTGATGTAAGTGAGGTCGAAGACAATGTGGAAGTGGAATCCTACCACGGAACTGATGACAGTGTAGACGATACCGATGCAGACCCTGATTACTACCCTTCTGACTATGAATTTCATCAAACCGAATTGGAAAAAATTTTTGAAACAGATTCTGAGGAGTCATTTCCAGTACGTATAAACAATACTAATTCTGGTGAAATTACAGTTACTAACGCTTCTCACTTTCCTACTAGCCAAGAAGACATTATTAGTAGGCCTATAATTAGAGCTGATATTGCAAGTTCAAATGTTGAGGATTCTAGTTTCCAACCCCAAGCCAGTGAAAATATCCATCAATTAGAATATATTATGCCAGTTGATTTAGGCGATTGTAGTAGTGATGATTATTATATTCTTTCAGATGGAGAAAGTTCATCAGCATCTGGCAGAAATTCGGATATGGAAGTTGATCCTAATGAAGTCACAGATTTAATTACATTGTCGGCAAATCAAGCACTTGAGACCAGAGAAGCAACTGTTGTCAATTTACCTTCATTGGCTAGACACAAAAATATTGTCCTTCCTAAAAGAAGAATTTGAGAGGTAAAAATGGTTATGTCTAGTCTTCAGCGCCAAAAACTAGATTTTCAAGAGTTAGCATGCACAATATTATTGATTATAGACAAAAACCTAACAATAATGCCAAGAATTTTGAAATTTCCTTAGAAGCTTTTAGCTTATTCATGAAAACCTTGATAACAAACCAAATTGTAACTCATAAAAATGTGAAGATTGCTTTAGGCGATTGCAGATGAGACTTGTAAGAATTGAAATCTAGGGGTTGAATTTATTTTATTTTACAATTATTTAAAGAGAAGAAATTAATTAATTTGCTCAGCCTATGGGCGCCAGATGGAATTAACTTATCAATTTTGAAAAGAAGTTAGTATTTATTTATTAAAAATAACTCAGGTTCGTAAATTCTTTTAAAAAGTGTACTTTTCAGTGGTCTTTCTGGTGAAATAAAGAAATCTTGTTTGTGCTGAAACTTAACATGGTTTATTGAAAACAAAGATTAGTACATTTACATAAATTTGTTATAAGTTATCTGTAATTAAGTTTAAAATTCATAATCTTAGCTTAAGGCATCTTAACAATTTCTAATTTATCAAAGTGAGTTTAAATGGTTGAATTTTCTTTAACGTTATTTACTTGAATTTACTTAATTAATGATTTTATTTTTCAAATTAGATTAACTCTCAATAGTTTAATTATTTAAAAGGAAGAAATTTTTGCTTTACTACTCTCACTTTTTATCTTATAGACCAAAATCTCAACTTACTATGCTTCAACCTTTCAATTTAAATATATAATTAAAAATTCACATGTTATTTCATTATTTTAAAATACGTTTGTTATAAGAAAAGTCTTAACGTGTATACCAATCATGTTTTATTATTTAGAAGCACAATTACTCGTTGGTACGTCTTGTATTTCAGAAGTGTGTTCTTGTAGCATGGCAAACTCCCCTGTGTTCTCAGTTCCAACGTGAACATGATCTGTTGAGTTTTACCGCTATTACAAAGTTTATTGTTAATCACATGTCAAATAACTGCTTGTATACTAGTTTATTGTTCCACTTAAGCACCTTTATGACTTAGTTCATAACACGAACTTGCGATTCAAATGGTACAACCATCTCGACCACGTGCAAGAAATTTTCTTTACACACTTTACAGAGTTCGCACTTTTTGAATTAATAGTTCACGTCTTTAGTTTAGTACAATTACTATTTAGATCAAGAATATTGATCTTAAAACTGTTTTTCAACGTCTTCACTACATTTTATAAAATACTTCTGCTACGAGAATACACATCCAACTCACTCAACTGTTCTTTTCAGACTCTGACCAAGACTGCCGAGCACATGGAAGTTTTCTATTTCCTGTAACGTTATACTTGATTCTCGCAATGTATGCAATAATTTGTCTCACACTTCATTCACTGTTCAAATTATTTTGCCTGACAACAAGCTTCGTCTATAATTTTTATAACAAACACTATCAAAATATATTCTACAAATTATAACTAACATTTTATACATCATATTATTTAAATTTGGAAATCTATATTTACTTTTTATGTTCCCTTATTTTAATGTGTACATTGAGTCATCTTTTGACTTCTAATGTCTCCACCCCCTTTTTAATTTTAACGTTTCCCGGTTACTTTAAACATTCAATTCAATACTACCATTTTTAGGTATTACAGACTCTGGGAATGGGTACACCCTTGGATCACTTTCAATCATTTCCTAACCCCAGAACTCTAGAGCACAGAGTATCCTCTCTAACCTGACTGGATGGGCATCAGTCCAGCCCCGCAACTAGAAATGGAGGATCCGACACTTACCCCATCGAGAACACTTCCTGACCGAGGGCCGAAGTGGCTGGCTACTCAACCGAAAACCATGCATACGTCATCGGCAGAGCCAGCTCACATCACCTTACCAGATTCAAAGGTTGTATCAAGCTTTGGTCTGGTAAACACTCCCAGATGCGCTACGGTTCTTCATGGTCAAAAAACTAATCTATATGAATGTAAAGTGTTTATGTATCCCCGTAAATCGTGTATTGTAACAGCCTCTACGAATTGTAACATTTGTATGAGTGTTGTAATATGTGTGTATATTCGGAGATGTTTTATTGACCACCCCTGTATAGCTCGGGTTCTGCGAGGAACTTAAAACCTCTCTCAATAGGTGCAGATAGTCTGCACCTAAAACCCTAAGTAAAGGTGAAGATAACAAAAATATATAGATGAAATGGTTATATGTTTATATGGATGATAGTATATGTGTTGTGGGTGTTTGGTGAATGTTTAACTGGGGTCCACGAGGGACACTAACCCCCTCTTATTAAGTGCAGCTAGTCTGCACCCCTTGTGGGTTGGATAGGTTTGAAATAAGAACTTTTTACGCAAAATTTTATATTTCTGCTATTAACTTTTACTATATGATTCTAACATTTCACTATACAAATATTGTATACCGACTGTCAAAAGACAAGTTCATAGGTGTAACACTAGGAAAAGAAATGACTTCCAAAGAGGGCAAAACTTGAAATGCATAAAACAAATTGCCTAACAAACTGGTTTTATCTATCCTCTTTAACAAACTTATAAACAAATGAAAACAAATTCAGAATATAAAAGTCTTTCGATATAGTCTGAGAAGGTTATTACTTTCTGGATCCTTCTACTCAATTGAGGAGTTTCTCGGCCACAGTTGGCAGGATAATTGAGGCACAAGTAGATGTCATATGTGTTTACAACTTTATATTTATGTTTTGTTGAATTATTGGTGTTATAAATACCATCTGTTTTTCTTTTACTTTTTTGTGGGTCTTATTTGAATTTTGGTTATGTTACTTGTTTTTAACAGGAAATGATAGATGTTTGACTGTTGTAAAAAAAAAGTACTTTTGCTATACATTATTGTATCAATGACATAACAATTAAAATTAATAGAATTGAATTGTGGTATGTGTGTACATATTGTTATGGTTATATGTATTGTTCTTAATACTTTTATTTAGATAGTGTTCACTTGTCTTATGCAGTGTATTGTCTAAAGGACTAAATAAAGAAATGAAATGTATTTAAAAAGACTGATAAGTTTCAGACCTGAGATATTCTCATGGACATTTTGTAGATCGTGAATCAAACAGTTTAAAAATTCTTAACTAACAGTTTAAAAATTCTTATCTAGTCAGCAAATACATGCTTCTGGTATGTCTTTAACAATATATTAATACATATTTTTATCCTTAATAATTCGTTAATTAATTATGAAACAGGAATACTTGAAGATATCTCTACTAAGGCACAGACTTGTCACGTTTGTAAAACGCTCATATTACATTAATGTAATTATACAATAAACTTTCAAACAGCTACCAATGAAAGTAGCTGTTTTTATGTTTTAAAATTTAAACCCTCATTGATTTCTATTTCTCTTAGATGTTAAATATGAATGAAAGTGAATTAAAATTACAAGTATTAGAATATTGATTAGTTATTTTGGTACCTCCAATATTTCTTGCACTTCATCGATAGGAAATATATTGGGAACTTCCCCAGAGTTCAGCATACAATCAATATCCTGCAAGAAATATTCTTCTTTGATTTGTCCTTCAGTAAACAAAAATACAGTGGCTTTATTACGGCCTCCAGATTCTTTCATTACATACTTCAAGTCTTCTCTCCATTCATTAAAACCTGGAAAAAAACAAACACAAAATTAAAATAGTGGTTATTATGTTATATATAAAGTTCATGTTGTCTCACTCAAAAAATGTATTAAACTAAATTAAAACAACAATATAAAATTTAAAAATAATATTTTGGGATAATTTTTGTCAAAATATTGGTAAAAAAGATTCTCTCCACAATGCAGATATGTTGTATTACATACTCATTTAAATGGTGTAAAATTAAAATTTGAAAGCATTGTTCTATACCAGTACACATTATTAAATAATAGGAGACATGGGATAGTTTGAACAATTAATATCGATTTATTGACAACTTAAATAAATATTGCAGTTAGTTATTTCACTCCAAATAGTATTTGAGTCGGAGATTTTACAGTTAAGATTACAATACACAAATTTATTTATATTCAGAGTCCTAGTCATTCTTCACATATAACACAATTAAAAGAAGCTTACACTCATTTCTTATATCTAAACAACTGGATACTTAATTTAAAATGGGTATCTAGTTGGTAAATGTATGAAATGATTATGATCTGATATGCAATTTATATGATAAAGCATTTTATTATTTGGTTATGTATTAAAAGTTTATGAAATTAACATTGTTTGTTTTAAGAGTTTTGTTATTTACAGTATTAACCAAGATAGATATCAATTTTATGTGAAATTCTTTTAACACGTTAAGTGCCAAGCCAGTTGTGCCACTTTTATCATACAGTGCCAACTTAAATAAACAATTTTGACAACGTAACCTGTATATATATGGTCTTATGGTTATATGGAGAACTGATTTTTTGAGAAATTGTTTTACAAAACATTCAAAAAAATGATCGGCCGATTGGCCCGGTATGTCATTTTGAATACCATATTTTGTTTGGAATTTGACGTGTCGGCCGATTGGCCGACCGCACTTTTGATCGATTTCCTAGGATAATTTAGGTCTGTGATGTTGGTAACACATGACTCAGTGGTGGGAAACGCGTTGAGTAATTGCACGTAAACATGGTTCAAACTGGAAAGCGGGATCGAAGAGGAAATGTCATTTTCAAGCCTCTTGCGATAACAGAGTACAATAAGCAAAAACCCGGCATAGATGTTGCTGATCAAATGTCATCGTACAACTCAGTACTACGAAAAACACTAAGATGGTATCATAAAGTTGCAGTACATACATTTACTATTTGGCACCTACATTGTAAATGCTTGGCTCGCTTACAAAAGCAATGTAGGACCACGACCGCAACACCAATACTTGTCAATAACAGATTTTAAATGCTTTCATTTTGCTTTCAAAATGCTTTTATCTTACGGTTTACACATTAATAATATAAATAAATGATTTAAAAAAAGTTAATTGTAAATAAATAATATTGTTAAACAGTTTTAAAAATTGCTTTCCAATTTTGTAATTGTTCAATGTTTTATACAAAAATATGCAAAATTTATTATTTTGCTTACCGTAATAGTTAACTTTTATACGTTTATTTTTAAAAAATATAACAACTGTAGAATAATCAAACTGTATATTACTTATTTTAATGCATTAATCCTTAATTTCAACTGAAAAATTCGCTGCCGTACCGATCGGTACGACGAAATTAACATATTGTTGATGTATTTTATTTGGTTGTTACGCAACACTATTTAAAGATAATAAAATGAAATATCTACGCCTATTAGCTACAATCTCCCCTACTTTTCACTTAGTGGATGTGTTTTCCGCTAAGTTGCAACACTTCCTGATAAAAGACTCTAAAATAAAATCTTGCATTGACGGCAGTGTCGTACCGATCGGCCGACACGCGACTTTAACTATGGGCTAGCTGTCGTACCAATCAGCCCCCCGTGGCACTTAACTTGTTAAACTGATACTTATGGATTATCTGAAGTAAAATTTATGAAAATCACTCACAAATAAAATAATTTTTTTATATCTGTCACTCGCAAATATGATACCGGTATGAAATATTTGACAAAGTTTTAATTATACTTAATTTAAAATATTACTGGAACTGAATTAAAAATACTTCTATTTTTATTCTTTGTATATTATTGGATCCAAAACCTTAGGCTATATGGTGAATGTTCCAATTCAAGTGTCCCCTTCCTCCTCTCTGCACCAACAATCAGCCTTCTTCAAAATGATTCTTTCTTTCAATTCACAATCCTCTTTGGTATTTTAGTACTACTGTCTACATTTTACTCAATACTGTCATTACTTTTCACTTTTATTTATTACAAAATTTACTCATTTACCAAATGGATTTTTTTAATGATTGAAATGGTTTTTACTGATTATATGAGAAGTAAATGGTTATATACCATTTTATTAATATGTGAGATGGGGTTTGTTCCTTTATTGACATTGGGATTTTGGTTTAAATTTTGGTGTCATTACATTATTTATACAAATATACTCATATTTTTATTTCAAATATATCAATTAATTCTGAAAAAATTATATTTTAAAATAAAATTATTAAAAGTATGAAACGTTTAATATATTATCCTTTATAGTGAAAATATAAAACGTAAAACAAAATCAAAAAGTTTTACAAGTTATTTCCTAACACAACATGTCATGAAAAATTTATATTTGTTAAAAAAATATAACTCTAATCCTAAAAGACAAATTGTTTTCTTTGTATTTAATGGAATATGAATTTTGTAAAGTCATTATTACACAAAATCTACTTCAGAATACGTGGGCATTTATCCATTTATTCTACAAAAGATATATCTATAAAGATATTTACCATAGTTCTTAGTAATTTCTGGTTGAAAAACACTGTAATTACAAATTGCAGCTGCAAGACGAGTAAGAGATTGTCGACCTGAACCTCCGACACCCACTAATAATGCACAACCTCCAGGTATTGAAAGCACACGAATAACACGTGACAGATGTTCTAGAGCAAACCTAGGGAAAATGTTTTTTTTTAGAAATAAATGGTTAATTTCTGTACAATTATAAACACACTAACTAAATTTTAACCCTACAGGTGGCGCATGTTAATTTTCTTCGTTTGTTTAAAAATTAATAAAAAATATTATTTTTATACAAAACCTAACTTATAAGACATCATTTTTCTCAAAAAGATGCATAGATTTCATCTATATATATATATATATTATTATTATTTTTTTTTTTTTTGAAACAGTTTTGGAGTAAGTATGTTAAATGTCAAAAAAAGAAGTTAACATTTTTCAGAAAAACCTGTATCATCCAAAATCAATAGCTTACCACCTTTTTCCAAGATATACCAAAGTTTTGTGTAATATTTGTAAATATATTTAGAAAAATATATATATATATTAAGAAAAAAGGGATTTTGTTGGGTTTATTTTCAAAAATTCACCAAAAATACAGTAGAACACCTCAAACTCGACATTCCGTCAAACTCGACAGGGCCAGTGACCAGGAGCGTCGGATTTCCAAGGTCATTCACTGCATTGTTTTACACCATGTGTGCCTGCCAGATGCCGGGAGGTTGAGGCTTGTCACTTTTGTTTATACAGCTGTGAGGGTTGCTCCTTTGTCTAGCCACTTTCTAATTCTTCTGTTTAGTAGAGGCCAAAGTTAAAGATAAAGGGTTCAGGTAGACCGGGACAGCCCTAAACATGTGTTGTCAAAACATTCATATTGTTGTGAACCCAAGCGCCTAACCACCCGGATGCTACCGGTCATTAGCACCGATTCCAATAAAGCAAGCGGCAAGTCTTTTGTCATAACAATTCAATGGAGCGTCGTAGAAGTATGATTCAAATTTTGTAATAAAGGTCTTAACCAGGTGAGAAAAATGACTCGACTCTTAGTTTTATGCGATCAGCAGTTCAATTTATAGCATTTGTATTGGACCGTGTTATTTCCAAGAATTTAATGGAATCAGTGCTAATGACCTGTGGCATCCAGGTGGTTAGGCGCTTGGGTTCACAACAATACAAATGTTTTGACAACACAGGATTAGGGCTGTCCCGATCTACCTGGACCCTTTAACTTTAACTTTACCTTTAACAGGTATGGACATTCTTTTTCTTTGGCGACTTCGAGATGAAGCTGCCAGACGTCGAGTCGAAAATGAAAAACAAAGATCAATCAAAAGTTTTTTCAAACAATGCTAACTTTGCGCTAATGTTTTTTTAATATATAGAATTGTTTTAATCTTTAAAAATATTTAATGGACTGTCTGTTTTTTACTGTAAATTTTATTACAGCATATTAGGATAGGTCTTTTTAGTTTACTGAGCCTATTGTACAAGGCCAATACTTTTTGAATCTCATTTGACCCATCGATAAATTTCATTTTAATGTGTGATTGAACAAACTATTTTTGTTGTTGTCAGGCAGGGACTTTTTTGCAATAAACGTGTAATCATTGATTATAATATAAATGTACAGTTATTTAAAATAATTTTGAGTATTTGTTGCAAACCTAACCATTAACCCTTTGAAGAGTACAGGGAAATACCGATTAACGAGTACGGCCGTTCTTGAACGTTCTCTGTGCTGTTTGCGTAAATGAGTATGGACGTTCCGGAACATTTTAGGTTACGTCTGAGCAATAAAAGTATTTATCATAAAACAAATTAGTCATGGCTTATTGTGTTGTCACAATTCAACAAGAAATAGTACTAAGAACACATGAAATCGGGTTTTTCACAATTGTAAGGCAGGACAACTCCAGGGGGCGTGGTTTCAGGAGAATTCACCATGCGTATTGATTGACGCGGAAATGTAGGCGATGGCATCGTCTTCTCCGCGGTTGTTTCCCCCCTACACACACC
The DNA here is from genome assembly GCA_963513935.1 of Aphrophora alni. Taxonomy (NCBI): domain Eukaryota; kingdom Metazoa; phylum Arthropoda; class Insecta; order Hemiptera; family Aphrophoridae; genus Aphrophora; species Aphrophora alni. The sequence continues at coordinate 61,268,773 of OY740769.1, read as the reverse complement.
TGTGCCTATGTTCCTTGTCTAGTATAAGTGATTTGTATCATTATATTATGTTACGTATATTATACATCAAACATGAAAAATAAACACTACAAAGCTTTTTTACAGATTCCCCTCTGTCTAGTCTTTTGACACATTTAACCGCGTCTCAAACGAAACCAACACACGCTTCCAAGAAAACTGAAAAGAAATGTTATATATTCCATAATGTAGGCTATACTAAATTGATTCGTGGAAAAAAAGCGGCCCATCAAACGTTTTTGTCTGTGTATGTCTGCTATACCGACGGGTGACAATGCCGCGGTGTTTTTATGCCGCCGACAACGGGATACCGCTATCAGCAAACGAAACCAACACACGCTTCCAAGAAAACTGAAAAGAAATGTTATATTTTCCATTATGTAGGCTATACTAAATTGATTCGTAGAAAAAAAGCGGCCCAGCAAACGTTTTTGTCTGTGTATGTCTGCTATACCGACGGGTGACAATGATTTTTCAGTGCAAATTTTTTTTAAAGTACATTTATCAGTGTAAATTTTTATTCTTACAAGTTTTTAACACAATATTATTATATTATTATACATTTGTAACCAATAAAACAACTATTTAAAATTTTTTTTTTCTTACTCCTTGACAACAATTTTCTTTGTAAATACTTACTAACCAGCTGTTGGCTATTTGGGACGTTCAGGAACGGCCGCACTCGTCAAAGGGTTAAATACCAAAGTTCCCTAAAACTCGACAACCCCCAAACTCGACAATCTTAAAGTCCACATTGTGTCGAGTTTGAGGGGTTCTACTGTAGTTATATTTATGGAAAACACAACTTCTATAAATATATCATTATATTCAGAAAGGTGCATAGAATTTAGCTGTGTAGTGAAAAAAAAAAGTTAGATGTAAAAAATTTGGAGTTATTATGTCAAATAGCAAAAAAAAAGGAAAGTAACGGAGGGAAGAATTGCACAGAAATGGTAATGTACACCATACAAAAATTTTTTTTGGAATTTTTTCAACTATTAATAGAGATTTGTAATATATTTGTGAATCAATTTAGGGGGAAAAAAATATTTACATTTTCAAAATTACAGGAATTGCTTTACGAAAAAAGGGAATTTGTTGAATTTATTTTCAAAAATTGTAATATTTATGGAAAACACAACTTCTATACATCATTATATTCAGAAAGGTACATCATTATATTTATAGTATTTAGTAGTGTAATGAAAAAAAAAGTTTGAAAAATAATTTTGGAGTCAGTATGGCAAAGAACCAAAAAACACACTCAAAAAATGAAGGCTTAATTTCACTTCAAAGTCCAATTGGGCATAGAATTTTTTTTAAAACATTTTTTTTCAAGTATTACAAACGTTTTCTAGTATAAATGTGAATAACAATTGGTAAAAAAAAAAAATAATTCTAATATTTCAAAATAAAAATAATGTTTTCCCGTAAAAGTGGAAATCAACAAAAGTTAGGTTAGGTTTGTAACCTCGATAACCTAGGCCTAACTTGTAACTATCTAAAGCTAGTCCTAAAACAAAATCACTAGATTTCACTAAAATAATAAACTTTACAAACAATAACACACATATACACTTGTAAATACACTTATACACTTGTATAATCAAATATAACACTCCATATAAGAAAATTTGCTTTCAGGCCTAGGCTTGTAATTTATCTGGGTTAGGCCAAATATAAATCATTCAAAAACTAGAACTTCACTCAAAAAAATACACTTTAGAAATAAAAACACATATATTGTAACTTGTATACACAATTTATAATAAATAAATAAAACAATGCTTCAGATAACAGAAATATAATCCCAAGTCAATAAGCGCCACGCCTTTCCATGTCATTTTACTCACAAACAGCACTATCTTCCGAGCAAAAAACAAGAACCTCAAACTAAACTGTAGGATATATCAAGTAATACCAACTTGTAGAATGAAATCTTCTCTACAACATACTGTAAAGATCGGTTACGAAATATCGATTGAATAATTGATTATCTTATTTAGTAAACTGCACCGAATGCCAAATAAAATTCGTTCCGTTTGGTACTTCTTTGGTTAGACAGAAATATCTCACGATCTATGACACATAGAACAATTTGTAAAGCACAGATTAAAAGAGAAAGATGTGATCTACAGAACAGTGTTTTGGTCAACCTGTTTGACAGAAAAATAGATTTGTGAACATATGAGAAAAAATGGCGTCATTTCTACTTACAACCGCACAGTTCAAATCTTTGATTTTACGCATAAAAATATGCAAACTTTACCAATTTTTTAATTATTATTTATAAAGTTTTGTGGTTTTTTTGCATGATTAACAGAACATTAGCATTTCAACAGTATTTTATTTATTGCGATAGGATGATTCTTAATGGGCGAAATGTTGAATTGCAATATACGTGTTTTCCAGTTGTTAGACTAAACCATGTATTAAAAATCGACCCACTAGCGGGTCGAGTATTACTCGGAGGGTTTAAAGTATAGTGTTCAGTTTAAGTAAGATATCTTCATGAGACTAGAGAGAACAATTTATACATTTTTTTACATGTACTAATGTAAAATATATTTATATTTATGTGTTATAAATTAACTATAAAAAGTGTAAATGTTATAAATTTTGTTTTTACGTAGGGTAGTGCAACTAATTATTAGTGTTTTAGTTGTGTACTTTATCGAAGGATGGTAAATTGTATTACAGAAACAACTGTAACAACATTGATTATTCAACTAACAAATATCTTGGAACCAAAAACATGCTTAACATATATCTGTTCTTTGCAGCAAGGGTATGAAATGAATGCATTATAGTATGTCCATCTATTTGTTTGTTTGTCTGCCCTAAGTAACTACTAATATCTAGGTAACTACATATCTGTTAATAATTAAAATAATATCTAGGTAACTACTTCAGTGATTTGACAAAAATTTGATCCAGAACACTGTTTATAATGATAATAAAATTCATGTTATAAATAAATATGTAAAAAAATGATAACAGAGTAACATTTCGTAAATCGCCAGGCCCTGATTTCATCTAGTAGAATTCATAAACCACATTTTCATTAATATCCTACCTCTAATATTAGTTTAACTATCATTAATAACAAATTGTAACCTTCACATAATATAAAAAGCACAATAATTAACAATTCATCATCAAAAGGTTACATAGCAATTTTTGTTGTAAATAAGTTAAAAGAAGAGAAAACTAGAAGAGGAAGGAGTGATTGAGGAGGGGGGAGGTAGATTGTTAATAATTGTTTTTGTGATAGTCTGATTACCAATTCTCAAGGGAACCGGATTGGAATTTTACAATCTGGTATTAGTGGTAATTTGTTTTAAACAAGTAAATCTAAACAATCAGCTTCAGACTGCAATCATAATATATTTATTCAAGACATTGGACAGATCAATTTACAGAACTTCATGTCATAAATATTTGATAATCAAAATGTATTATCTACAAAACTTGGTGAGCTTCAATTGAAGAGTCTAAGAATCTGAAACCTTCAAATGATTAAAACCTATCAACCTTTTGTATACACACCTAAATATAAGACACAGACTAAAATCACTGCAGACTAAAATCGTAAAGACTATTATAGCTTTTCAAATTAATTATCTAAATCTTAAGTTAATTTCTATATTGTAAAATCAACCACAAATCACATTATCTTTTCACCACAAATCACCTACATCTTTTTTATACTGTGGCCCAGCCAAGGAGCCCACCAAACCAAAATCCTAATAATAATAAATTAGAATGTAATGAAAAGGGATTTTTAATTAATAAAATATGAATTGGCACTTGCGATTTTGATGAGCAGTGCAATACAATATGACGTAGAAGAAGGGGAGGGGAGAGACGAGGAGTGGAGGCCTTGAGCTAGCGAGCCGACCGAGAGTCTTTTCCGATAGCTGCTAGACGGAAGACCGCCACGGGACGAGGTCAGTCCATTTTCGGCCACGTGCTAGTAAATTCAACGGTATGCTTTTCGGCCATTTTTAAGGCTTAACCTTGCCGTTATGTCTTTTTCATAAATTATAATCAATTCTGTAATCTTTAATTCGGCCATATAATAAAATATAATGTTTGATTTCACTTGCGTTGCGTGCGTTCATTAGCGTCCTAACCCGACTCCTTGGCCCATCCTGACAAGATTCGGCTAAGTGTACGCGGTCTCCAGCCAGCTGGAGCTTCTAGCTGGTCAAAAGAAGTGGAGACGGTCACAATACTAACCTTTTAGATATAGATGTTTAAGAATTTGTATTAATTTGTTATATTGAAGCTAAAAAGAACTTTACTACATCTAGCCATGGTATATAAAGACAATATTTTAGCATGAAATTCAGTTGTAACTTAAACTTAATTTGTAATAAATTATTTCAAGTAAGAATTTTGTAAACCATCTACCCCATTCTGTTTATTAATTTTTGTTTTTTTTTTTTAATTTGTCCAGGAATTAGAAATGATCAATATGTGGTGTACACAACAAGAATAAACAATAGATCTATATATTTTTTAAAAATAAAATACCCTTAAAGTAGTAATTTAGCTTACATCTAGTCCCCAAGAACTCAAATCAAACATATTTCTCAATTTTTTTTCAAAAATTCGTCCTTTCACAAAATTCTGACTTTGTCAAAATGTGAAAATAAACTATGAACACTGAGATAGAATGGATTTAGGTCATATATCTCAAATTGAATTAAATGCCCCAAACTTGTTACGGCAATGACAAACACGAGTAGATTACTCAGTTGTTTTTTATATAGGTGTAATAGATTTTATAAATTGGTGAATTTCAATTTTTTTTCATTTTGAAATAAAATAACAGTAATTAATATAGTTTTTTTTCCCCTTTGAATTACGAGAAAAATATTCATTTATTAATAATTAAAAAAATGTACAAAAAGAACATCATTATTGAAACCTTTTTAATTGTGCAATACAATCTAATTATAGTTGTTCCCTTATGGAAGATAGCGAGGGTTTCAATAAGTAAAATTCACTTTAAAATAAAATTAGTTCATTATTTCCTAAAACCAAGTTTCAAATGCATTAATTTGAACCACATATGTTACCAGAGAAGGGTATGGAGATGTTAGAAGAACGAGAAGTCAGTTTGCTATGAGGTTCTGAGAGTGGTGGACACTTTCCGTTAGCCATGTGGTAACTTTTTAAAAGCACTTTCAATATTCAGAAATCATTGGTTCTTCGCTTTTTCAAATAAAACAAAAACATACTTAATAATGTCAGGAAAATTAAATTAATTTTATTAAAGAGAACAGTTAATAATCGAAATTGTCTCGACTAAATACTGGGTTGTTTCTTTACCTTCTGCTTAAATCAAAATCCACCGATCCATCCTGACAAGAAATTTGGTCAATGTGATTTTTCAATCAATGGAGACTTCTGGATTATGAATAGAGATGTTTTCGGCTAGAAACTACAGGAAGGCACCACACTAACAAAATTATATGTTGTAATATATTTTATACCTACAAAATATATAAAAAGATTAATTAATTGAGTTTAGGACATTTAGATGTACAGTAGAGTCTCGATTAACCGTCATTCTCGGGACCGGTGGGGTGACAGATGAGAGAGTAGACGGATAACACAAATAGACTTCTTAGACTTCTTGAAGTCATCGACGATCGATAAAAATACTGTACTATTAAGTTTTGAACAGTGTTTATAACACAAAATATCTGTACTGTTATTTCTTTTTTACTAAAAAAAATTGGTTTGGGAAAATTTAGTAAAACTTTTAAATTTTCTATTTAAAGTTACTCTATTTATTAAACAAATTTAGTAAAGTATTCAAAATACAGTATTGTACTGTACAGTAAACTATATGATACACTGTCCTTTTATGTTAAAGATATTATTAACAACGTAACTTAAAACAACTACTGTATATTGTACTACGGATACATTAATTGCAATACAAATGTAAGTTATATTTACATTAAATTGTTTGCTAAGACACAGGAGTGGGAGGGAAAGGAGGGTTTGGCCACTGTTCTAGGAATTGGTGACACGCTCTCAATAGTGCCATGAATAATGTCACATTTACAAGTAGACTGAGACACAGTACTGTACATTATAAAAATTTTTTATACAATTGCCGTGGTCTACTGTTTAGACGGCGCATTATTCTTTAAAATCAAATTTGAGTATGATACTAACTTGTAAACACTCATACCACATTAAATATTGTAATACTGGGAAAATGTTGGTTTGATTAAATATTTAAAAATAGCGGGCAAAATAGTGGGGATAACTGAGTTAGAAGATATTTTGTACCAAACAAAATAAATTTTAAGATCAAAATAGATTTTCAAATAAACAAAATAAATAACTATGTATAAATTTAAGATAAATTTTTGAAATAAAATGTTTATAAATTATGTGTTATGTGAAATCATGATTGGACACTTTTTCGGGGAGTGTGATAGATTATTGGATCTAACCTTGTGAAAAGAGACGCGCAGTTTTAACCGGGATGGACAGGCTCGGAAGAGCGAGTAAATGTGTTAAGAAATCAGTCGAAGTTTGGGGCTTGTTGCACCAAGACTTATGTCACGAGTTTTCTGTAAAAAGGTAGAAAATATGTTTGGAAATAATAATTTTGTTTAATTCATGGTGTACTAACATTCGTAAGAGTATCAAAGACAATGTTCCATGTTTTTAAGATCGTATATGTTTAAAAGTAGGAAAAAGAACTATATTGTGTAACTTCGAGCATGTGCTTTAGAAAGACGGACAATGAACTTTTGTGTTAATACGTTATATGAACTTTATTTCAAGTATTACAATACGAACATTATTCGAAATGCAGTACTCAACAGTAATTCAACGCTAAAAACACAGGCTGAAGAAACGATGCTCCAAAAGACAATGAGTTTCTACAAGTTGGTAAAACCATGTGCATAACATGTTATGATTCAAATATGTAATTTTTTTATAATATGTTCTATGTTTTTCTTTGTATTTAATATATGTAAATTTAATTAATTTCATTTAAAAAAGTTTATTAGTCCAAATATCAGTCAGATAATGGACAAAATTAATTTTTCTTTTTTATATATTTTTCGTACTCAGGCAAATGAGTAAAATTATCATTTCAAAATCTTAACTTCATTAAAGTAATTCAATACTTGCAAGTTTCATTTTTAATAAATTCAGTTTTCAATTAAAGTTAATTCTTGACTATGAAAATAGACCTTTTTCAAAGGCATTAAAATTCAAGTTTTAGTAGGATGTTAATTATAATTCATGTTCATGATATATTTCTTTTTGATGAATGTTCATATAATAATTTGATTTTGTTTAATAAATATTTGTTGAAATTTCAGTTACAGTGTTATTCATTCTACCAAGTCACTGAGAGTACACTTTTGAAAGAACCTACTCCCGAGATAAGATTTTTAATTTAAATTCATTTTTCAAAATTGGTAAAGCGAAAGCTTCCTGGCGCCCGCAAATGCTGAGCAAACTTTTAGATTAAATAATAAACTTAAATTCATATATATATATTTTTTAATTAAAGTAACATATTTATATGATCTCTTCTAGATCCTATAAATTTATAGATTGTTACAATATATATGGTACATCATTACGTATTACATGTGTATTATTTTCCCCCCTGTCCTGACGGTTAACAGAAACTGACGGTAAAAAGGGTGACGGTTAACCGAGACTCTACTGTACTTAGGTTTATTGTACTTCATTACCCACTTGGCTCAATGGACTAATTCTTTTATCTTTTATAAGAAGTTTATCATTACTGCGGTATCTTCTTTATCCTCTGGGGGATTAAGCCCCAGATTCTTGTTCCTTTAGGTGCTATTGACTTATTTCAAAGAGGATATTTCAGTTTACAAAATAGTGAAACACATTAAATAAAAACAACATGTATGGATTTTATTTCTGAAAATAGCCTCAATACTCCAAACTCTCTATGACGAAATTTATTGATGTCATAATAAAATATAAAGTTTTGATTTTGACAACCCAATTTAACTAAAATCTAAATACGAGGAACCAAATATGTGTCAGTAAATTGTCATCAGGTGAAGAATTATAGACCATATCTGATAATCAGCTAAGAGTTGTTCTCTTTGGATATAATTATCAGATAACTACCGGTAAATTGTACATGCAGAAAAGTCTCAAGTAACAACTTGCACGTGTAAAGGCAGAACGGTTGTTCAACATAAGTTTCCCAAGAGAAAATAATATTTGCAAGCTACACATAAAACCCTGAGAATTGGCCTCTGGAATGAACTCAAAGTATTTCTACTGAAAACACAAGATTGCAAAAAGCAACGTCCAATCAAGAAACACCCGCGAATAAATAACCAATGGAATCTCAAGGAAGTACAATTCTACATTGAAAATTTTAACCACGTGAATGAAAAAAGTGGGAGAGACGCAACTTTTCTTAGGACAGTCTAAAAACTATCACCATGCAAGAGACGCAGTAACGGTCCAGAGCAGAATGTGTAAATAATTTCAATAAGTTAATAAGTCCAAGTGTGTTTCAAAAGGCAAGTAAAGCCATAATAATCATTATAAAATTCAAGTGTTAAGTGTCAAGTGAGTGTCAAAAAAAAAAATCTGTAAGTAGTTTAAAAAAATATATACAAAATATGTAAGAAAGATCTCATAAAAAAAAACTAATTAATTAATACAAATTTAAAAATCAACCCAGAATTAAAATAAATAATACAAAACCACAGCATAACTACTTAATCAAATATAAATTTACAGTTTAAAATCATAATCAATCCAAAATCAAATCTAAACTAGAACCATTAAAATAAATGTAGTATTAAGAAATTGTGAAAAGTGTTTTGATTTAAATATTAAGGAAAATTTCCTTCATCATAAATAAACTAATAAAAGGATTTCATGATACCTAACAAAGCTTTTTTGAGGGAGCGAAAAATATTTCTTTAATTAAATCAAAATAGTTATTAGGTAAAGTGAGTAATTTAAATTGAGCATTTAGTTAATTAAGTAATAAATTAGAAAAAATAAAATTATAAAAGTAAATATTGGAATGACTGTAAACTAAATATTGTATAGTCTTCTATCATAGTTTTAAATTAGAAATAAAATTTTAAAATATACATCTAAATATTGTAAATCTTTAATTATGTTTCGATAATATTTAAATAGTTTTTGAATCACTTAATTTTTGTCTCTGTACTTATTTAGATAAATCCTATCACAGCCAAGTGATATTGATTCGAGAAATCGAATCTGGTGAACCCCAAAACCTTACAATGATTAAACTTTTAGGAATATACTTTCTTCCACAGCAGAGTATTTGAGATGGATTGTATCATCTGATTAGTTTTATTAATATTTTCAGTGGTTCATAATTGCTATGTGTCAGTTACTCAGAGTTAATAACTAAACTAACCTAAACAGAACTATTGTCATCTTTTTTTTATGAGTTGCGTTATATTCATCCAACACAATGAGGGCTGCATTGAGTAATTCTTCAACTGTTAATTCTTCATATTTGCGATCATCCTCAGCATCCACATCTAAAGCTGTTGAGAACATTAATCTACTTAAGTCTTGTTCTGTAATCTGTCAACAATGCAATACACATTATTACAAAATGTTCACTTATAATAAAACAACAATTTCAACTATTATTACAAACTACACTTCTATAATCTCATTCTAAATAACATCAAATCTAATATATATATATTATATATATATTAATTTATATATCTATGAGATTTAGTTCTCATTGTGTACTCCTACTGGTCTGATTAGTCCCAAATTTTTAGAGGAAGAAAAATGTGTCCTTCTGTGCAATATATTCCGTCATATCCCCCATCTCCCTTAAATATGTCTATGAATATCTGATTTTGAAAATGTATGCCAATGTTAAGGAAAAGTTAAATCTAATGCTACCAAATTAACAGAGGACTAAAAACTTCAAGAACATGTATACGAAATCTAAATTTTCCCATTAGTTGATTCAAATAAACATTTACTTAGAAGAAACATATCTTACACAAGTAAAATTTTAAGAAACATTTTGTGTTCTAACAATTAAAGAACAAAATACTTGGCATGCAGTTGTTGAAGAAATATGACAGAATGTAAATTTCGTGAGCTGTTCATGTGCATTCAATCATTTGCAGACCTCACCAAGCCACAAAATAGGAGCTATTATAAAACGTAATAAAAAGTGTAATTATTGTAAAATTTCCGATGGTGTTTCTAAGAAATTATTATTTATGATAAAAAAAAAGAAAAAAAGAGTTTAATGTTATTTAAAGTTTGCTCAGCATTTATGGGCGCCAGACATGTTAACGTCAATTTTGAAAAAAAGGTGACTAAATATTTATGATCTCGGGTGTGAGTTCTTTCAAAAAGTGTACTTTCAGTGATTTTTGTCTTTTGAAATGAGAACACTTGAGCTGAAATTTTAACATGAGTTCATTAAAAAACAAGATTATTACATGAAGTATATCATCAATAATACATGAAATAAATTTATTATAACTAACATCCTATAAATTATTAGTATATTTATTTAACCTTTGAAGCATGTGTATATTTTGTTAAAGAACTTGAATTTATATTATGTTGCAACAAAAATTATTTATTTTAAAAAAACAAAAAAGAAGAACAGATCGAAATATCTGTTACTTAACTATTAATTTACTTTTATTTGAATATAAAAATTATATCAATCAACATTTATTGTTTTGATTATATATAAAAATTCTTTATCCTAAATATCAATTTATATAAAAAAAATGAAATTATCTTTTAAAAACATGAGACAAATTATATTTCATATTATACATGAATTAAATTATTTGTGTTGAATAACACATTTTTACCAGTCTGTAGGTAAAATACAACTTGATGAGCACGTGCTTCTAACTGCGTAGAGTTGCTTAGCCGTTATTTGAAAACTATGCACATCAGATCCATTTCCATCGCTCAAACTAAAGTTCATATTAAAATTGTCCAACAACATTATTAGTTCTTTTTTACACTTAATACTGTCCATCATTCAACCGATTGACACGAGATACCGCTATTGTCTTTTTACATAACACGTTACTCGTCATAAAAGTCTTTATCCGTTTTTTAATACTTTTTATCTTAAAAAACACTCCACTATACTGTTCAAAACTACTGTCATTGAATTAGTTTGGTGCAGATTACATCTGACAACATTAAACCCTTGTCTAACACATTTGTTAACTCTTGAATCACATTTTTGAAAAGTTTCTTTACCTTGAAAATACGTCTTATGCCTACAAGCACTGAACTCAGACTGCATGGAACGCATGGCACTTCTCTATTTCCTGTTAGCACCGGTTATTTCAAATCTCTCTACATCAGCGATAATCGTCTCACCTACAATCTATCTAACGTTCTGTTTAAATACTGCCTGGTTCATAAATGTGTCCAATCACATCATTTCACAACACACACAATTTATTAAACTTCTCATAATTAAATTACCTTAAAAGCTATACATCATTATTTATTTATGTTTGGAAATCTATTATGATTGAAGTTACTTCGTTTTAATTTTAAAAGACATAGGTCACATTTTTGACTCTTGTTCTATCCTCTTCTATTCAATTATCTCGATTCCCGCTTATATCCCGTTATTTAAATTATACCAACCTTTTCTAGGTTGCAATATACAGTCAAATCAGTTATGTTACAAAAGTCAGATCAATTAAAAAAGCTTATTTTAAATTTGTTTACCACAAGTAACACTTATGTTTAGACAGAATAATATAACCTAAAATATGTGCTAAATTTAATGAATAACTGGTTAATGCTAACATTGCTGTTTTTTTTTTTAATTTTAATTTTTTTTTTTCATAACTCTATTAGCTCTAAAGAAAATAAAAAGGATAAATTGTTGAGTCTGTTTACAGAAGATGAATATGTGTTAAGCCACAGATGAATGTTTGGTTATAGTTATTATTTTTTTAAATTATATTAATTTTAAGTAAGCCTATTGAGAGAGGAAAAAAGATAAAATATGATTTATCTATGATTAAGCTTAAGGGGTTCTCTCGATTATGTGACCCATTTATGAGAGTGTTCCCCTCTTCTTAGTTCAGAGGAGTTGCATTACAGAGGAAGTGATTTTATAATGTTTGTCGTGAAGTAGTCGTCAAAATTGGCAATATTGTGAGTTGCTGCATATTGTGCAATTGATTTCTCTATATCCATGATTTTTACATCATGTTTGTGACCAATCATCCTGGTGCTTAAGTTGTCTGTGATTAGGCCACATATATATTGAGCTGGGAAAAACCTGCACTGTAGTTGGTATATTACTTTATTTTGTGGTGCATGCATTATGGCCTGTAAATATATTCTGTTTTACTGAAGGAACTGATGAAGTTGTTGGTGGGATGATGTATTTTGTATCTTGGTCTATTTTGCATGGAATAGAATTATGAGGAAGGTTAGGTTGTTTAGGTGTGTTAGGACCCGGAAGATTGGGGTGAACTAGAGTGCATTTTAGATTTGTGGGCTGACAAAACTCTAAGAGGTTCCATGAGAAGAATCTTGGTATGGTTAGAAGCTTGTAGAATTTTGAAACCTTTCTTCAGTATGTTGTTTTAACTCTGTAGGTCTGGGTGAGAATCAGTGACCCAGAGAGTTAGACAAGTTATGTTTCTTCTTGGATGTGATACCTGTATTTTGTGCAAAACAAATTAGATTGTTACCAGTTTCTCAGGATAATCCATCTTACAAATGTGGATGTCATTTTTTATTTAATTCATGTAGTTCACTCTCCTCAGAACTAATCCTTTTGGTTCTAATTGTCTGGCTGTATGGAATGGCTTATTTAGTATTCATAGGATGGCTGCTGTATTATTTGGATGTATTGTAAGGAGTTGGTTGGTTCAACGTAGGTACCCGTTTGTATTTTCCCGTCCCTTAATTTTACATTGAAGTAAATATAGTCCAAGTGAAATTTAGAATAGATCTAGTCTCAACTGAACTCAAGTTCAAATTTAAAAAAAAGTTATCAATGTATCTATACCAACAGAGAGGTTGATGGGGTTATCTCTTAAGAAAAGTTTCCTCCAATTCTCCCATGTAAAGGTTTGCGTACTATAGAGCCATTTTGGTACCCATTCCATTCCTTTTATTTGTAAAAAGTTTTTACCTTGGAATTGAAAATCATTTCGTTGAAGAATGAACTTAGCGAGGTTCACTAAAAAAGAAGTGGTAGGATATATGTTGTTGTGACATTTGTGTAAGAAATGTTCTATAGCTGATAGACCATGTGCATGAGGAACATTGGTGTATATACTCGTAGATAAAACATCTATGGTTACAAAAATTGTGATTGAAACCAGGAGTTGTGATATTAAAGATAGTCTGTCTATGAAGTGATTGGTGTCTTGGATGTATATTTGGGGAGATTTTTTACTAATGGCTGTATATGTGCATCTAGGAAAGTTGAAATCCTCGTTGTTACAGAATTGCAACCAATAATTAATTATAGTCCTGCCAGGTGGAGGATTAATGTTTTTGTGAATTTTGGGTAACATACAGAACTAGGGTGTTGTAGGGTATTCATTATATTGGAGTTTGAAAGTGGAGTCTGAAATGTTCTGTAGATATGCTTCATATTATAGCCATTCTGAAAGTAATTTATTGTATTTTTATTGTAAGATAATCCATTAGGCTTACTTAACTCCCAACAGGCTTACTTAAATGAATTTAATTTAAAATGGAATAATAACAAAAACAAAAACATTAATAAAACATTCACATGTGGTTCAACACAGATCTATCCTCTGCAACCAAATTGCAACAATTTATTATTTTTATCCTCTTAACAACTGAGAAAGTAAACAGTACTTTCGAAATATTTCAGAACTTTAGCAAATAAACAAATAACACTTAACTAATTATTTATAAAGTAAACTAGTCATTTTTCATTTGAAAGTCCTTCTAAACAGTAGTATTTCTAAAAACTATAGAATAACATTAAATTAAGTATTTAAACAACAAATAATTGATTTTTTATTTGAAAATATTTACTTTATAAAAAATATTACCAATACTGAAATGGGGAATACTGGAGCTGGAGTCTACTCATCCTTTTTTTTTCTAACTACTTTCCAGTGGACATATACATATCAAACTTTGATACAGGTAGAAAAGTCATTTCATTCTGACTCTAATTCTGACATATAATATTGAGAGATCTGGAATACAAGCTATAACATCATCAAATACACACAAAATTCATCCAGCAAGTGTAGTTACAAACTCTCTGAAAAGTTATAAGTTTATTACATTACAGTGGGTTACCTCACACATTGGAATACTAGGGAACGAGGATGTTGATAGATTAGCAAAGAGGGGTACATCTATTCTCCAGCCAAACAATTTAAAACTACAAAACCATAATCAGAAGGAAAATTAACAGAAGACAGGTTCAAATAATATAGGAACGGCTCTAGTGGTAAAATCTGGGAGAACATAGATCTGTAGTGAAGGTGGAACAAGTATGAACCTAGAAGACAATCTGTGGTGTTCTTCTGTCTTAATACTGAACACGACTGCTTTTCCGAACAACTAGTATCTTAAAGTCTACCATTCAAATTATTTAGAAGACACTGATTCAAAGATAATGGAAGCGCCTCCATGTATGCCGGATAATGACAGTAATTTAAGAAGCTCAAAGAAAATATCATTTCTCTAATGGGATTCCAAGTAACTGATGGACTGGGATCCGGACTAACTTACGGCAACAATAACAAAATATTACCATAACAGTCCCACAGTAGTGTTAAAGATAGCAAAACATAAACTAAACAAATACTTATTGAAATATTAATAAAATAGCTACATAATTTTTCATACACAATTTTCCTGAGTTTTTCACCTTTGTATTTTATTTTTTTGTATAAGTGCTTTGATGTGTTGTGTAGTTTTTATGATACTGTTATTATGATTATTATTTTTACAAATAAATCAACAATGTTGCTTAGTATATATTTGCTTAGTGTATATGTTGCTTAGTTAATAAGTTTATATAATTTTTTAGCCACTTTTTTATATATACCAATAAATTAAAGAAACGAGTTTTTGTACATTTTATGAAATATTTTCACTGATGTTCTATTTCCCGAGTTAATCCACTATGTGATAATGGTCCTATCCAAGTAATTTTTTATTATTATTTTTTTTTGTTTGAGTTCAAATATATTAATGGCTTAATTCACCTTTTTTTATTTTCACTTTTTTGTCTATACAACCTACCAAAGCCATCAATTGAAACAGTAGACTCTTTATCAGTTTTCTTTTCACTTGATTTTCTTAAATTTTTAAACTTCTGCTGATTTCGTTGTCTGACCATAACATTTTGCATTTATGAAAACGAACCTATAACTCTATCATTTACAGAATCATATTCATACCTAATCTTCAACTCATCAAAATGCAACAGGTTCTTAAGCTTCTCATAGATAAAGCAGCCGTTTTAAAAAGATGAAGAACATTATAAAATATTTTTGGTTGTAAATAAATTTTTTAAGCTTATTATTTCAAGTGTCAGACATGGCAGAGGGATATGCATTTTATTTCTCATGTTAATATAGCATTTCTAAATACCTCATTGTCAATGCTTTCATTATGTAATCAGTACTCAATTCATGTATTTTCTTTTTTTATTCAGAAAAAAATCAATATGAGTTGACGAAAAAACAAATTTAATAATATTTAGCTCTTATTTGATATTTTGTTATTTTAATTTTTAGATTTTATTCCTTGAGATTTGTAATATTTTGTCTTATGTTGATGAATATTTTTGTACCTTAAAACACTCAGCTGTAGAATTTACATCAAGGCTTTATTCTAAACATTTGTGATCGATGTTGAGGTAAAAACAACAGTAGATATCTCAACATTATTTTTTGGAGGCTCCTTATTTAACATAAAAAACTAGTTCTCTTTTTCTTATTTTATATGATGATGGATTTCAAAAAGATTAAATTTTAAAAGAACAGAAAAATGAAGTCTAATTGATAACAGCATTATAATTTTCTTTTGTTTCAACTCCTTCAATTCTACATGCATATTACACGCAAAATTTTCTTCCAAAGAATGTTCAGAGTCAACATAAGAAATATCTGCATTAACGACTCTGTTCTCTTACATCTCCTCACCCAAATTTTAATCACTTTTTTGGTTTTCGATTTATTTTAGTTTTTTGAACAAACAGCAAAGCACAGCACATCCCAAGCATCCTTATTATTATTAAGTATTTTATAAGTTTAACTTGACTGGACACAAGGTAAAACTTCCCTCTAAAATCTGCTCCAATAAACCATCACCCTATACAGCTTAACACAATTAAATTTATTAAAGAAGTTACTGGATTAAACTTTAATAAAAAAAGAACAAGTTAGTAATAATGGTGACAAAAGTTAACTTCAAGATGTATATACATTACATATTAAAGTGTTTGAAGTCTGAGCCCATCCTTCGTTGTGATGTTTATGCAATGATGGCACATGGGGAAACTAAATTCTGTCTGACACTACTATGTATTACTTTGCACTTAAAATTTTGAACAACAAAGTTTTAATAGAATTGTGTTATTTAAATTACTCCTAATTTATGAAGTTTCAACTTAAATAAATTATCATATACTCATAATTAATCATTACTTACAGTCTTTTGCCCTTCTGGCAGAAGATTCTCAAGTGACAAATCAAAATTCTCTTTAAAATGGTCCTTAACTCCATTTTTAATATAAGTGATAAGCCAGTTTCTATCAGAATTGTCAATGAGACGATCATAAAATACTCGCATCACTTCATGAACCCATAATCTAAACACAAATTATGCTATTCTCCAGATATGTCCATAATTTTTAGAAAAACTTTTAAGATATAAGTAATTATGGACACATCTACATATTTTAAAATACAAATTTATAAAATTGTTGAATTAATTTTAAAAAACAACATTCAAAATAAAACCAAAGAACTATGTAAAAACAGCTTTGTAAGATCAATTATAATCTGTTCTGAACTTCAATGTTATTGCTAGAAAGTCCAAGGTTAATTCTAAATTTATCTTTAGGTTTCAAGTAGTCTTCTCTAGTCTGGTGTAGCTGTTTAGCGAGCAAAATGTGGCTAGGTTGTCTGGTCTCAATGTCTTTAAAAAAAGTCGTGTTTTGAATTATAACAATGTAATAATTTTACATAAATAATAGTTTATAGTGCTTTACCAGACACGTGTATTTAATTGAAACAAACTTTTCACCAAAAAACACAACTTTTCCTCGTTGGAGTCACATGACATTATTTCATCAAAATCATTTCTATTGTTTTTTATAGTCAATCTTTCAAATTCACGTTTTCTCTTGTGAGAACACGTCAATTGTTCACATTATTATTACGACAAATTAAAATGTTCAAATTGCTTTATTTTATATTAAACATCAAATAATTAGTCATTCATACATGTTTTCCTAGTTACATCATATTACCTTTGTCGATTATACAATATTACTAGATTGAATACTTTTCACTTTTAAACGTTCATAATTAATTCAAATGTGATCAAATCTTTATCACATTACATTATTACTAAAACTGTTCATTTTTATTGTAGAAAACACTTTTAATATACATTGTCTTTGTTCAAAATCGGACATGATTACATAAGCGACACACATGATTACATAAGCTTTAAAAGTTTTATTCAGTCTAAATGTTCGGTTTTTAGGTTCAAACGTAACTGTGAGAACCTAAAATAAATTGTTACCACATAACATTTTTTACCAAAAGAGTTTATTATCATTGAAGAAAACACCCTTCCTTTCACTTTTTTCTCGTCCGAGAGTGGACACGACCATCCGGCCGACTTCCACTCACCTTGAAAAATCTATCCAAACTAAACTATCTTTAGTTGGCGGTAAAGCCTCCAATCTTTCTTCTTTGTATGCAAAATGTTTATACTGCACTTTTTAAATTATAAATTTTATAGTTATTTTAATTATTAAAATACGTACAATAAATTTCTCTAATCATTTAGTATCAATTTATTCTATTTACTTTTTTAAATCTTTTATTAACTTTACTCAAAAAAAAAAAGTTTTCTGTTTGATTCATCAAGTCTAGACGTATACCCCATTCTATATAAGATCAAAGTATATCCCATTCTGTTTAAGATCAAAGAACTAAAAATGTACACTATTACAGTACTCAGAACGCATTGACTCTGGCTTACAATTTGGATTTACCTGACTTATTGATTCTCTTATCAATAATTTATTTTTAATAAAAAGCAACAGCTGGTAGAAAAATCCTAAGTACAACCATAATACCTCAGCTAGAGTATATCGATTCGATAGTACTCACTTGAATTGTACATGTGTGTTGCAATATGGTTTCTGGTTTAACAACTGTTCCAATATTATGTTGAGGGATTAGTACTAAGTAGAGTACTTGTTTGCTGAGGTGGTAATAAAAAAGTGTTATACTCATTTCAATGTTTACAATTTTCAGATAGTTTAACAGTACTAATTTGTAAATACACTTATTTTGAAAAAATAAAATTTCATTTTTTAATACTGTCTATAATATATCATCAAATATACTGTCTGAAGAAGAAAGAGTAACCATAAAAATGAACATAATAGTTTTATGTAAGTAGATTAGATTAGATTAGATTAGAGATGGGGTGGAGACCCTCTTCGAGAAGGTCTCCCTGCACGTCAACCATCGGCTTATTGTGCCCCCTATGTGCCGTTCCTGATGGATTAGAACCCTGTTCCTCGAACGAGCTTCTTTATGTAAGTAAATGAAGAATTGCTCAACTTAGGTTGTACATGTTAAATTCATAAAACAATTCTACTAAAATAAAACATTATTCAAAGAAATCATCAATTTAATCATAAATTTGTAACTATAAAATATTATTAAATCTACATACTTTACAAAAGTTTTCTTGCTCTCAGCCGATTCTTTCTTCAAAAGAAGGTGCCCATTAATGACACGACTAAAGTCACGCATATTGAAGTTATAGTGAGATTTAGCAGGCGTTGGTTTCAAAAATTCCATGGCTGAATGGTACATGTACATTGTAGCTGAAACTACATTAGCTACAGTAGGCATTATATCTGAGGGAAATCCATTGCGCTGCAATAATCAGAAACAAAATATTGCCCACAATTAAATAGTATTTAACTTCCTTTATTATCGAAAAAAAATTAATGTGATAAAAATGGTAAAAAAATCTATTTTTGGTTTTTGGATTTGGTTTTCTTTTTTTTTGCATCATACATAGTTATATATATATATATATATATATATATATATATATTAAGCAGTTGTTAATAAAATTATAAAAATAAAACTAACTTAACTAATTGAGTAATAGTATGAGAAATATATACATAAATTAACTGCATCCACGTGGGCCGAAATTAGTCAGGATGGCGCGAAGGACGCGATCTCGGGCGATAATTAAACAACACGCAATTCAGTGTTTAAAATGACTTTGAGTTTTACTTCAGAATGATTATAGAATTACAATGTTTCAAAAATTGGAAAAGACATGACGATTACAGCGGCCGCGTGTTGCCTAAAATGGCCCGACTCTGCTCTCTCGCGGAGCGAGCTGTATCTTGGGGTATCTCGAGCCGGACTGGCGTACCCAACCCAAGCCGCACAGCTTCGGACTGCGTTCCCCCCCCCTTATTAAGTGATTACGCTAACTCAACAGAATTGGTCTACCTCTTCTTGTCTATTCATTTGGCAATTATTATTATTAATTATTTTTTTATGGTGTGCCCCTTGGCTGGGCCACAAACAAGGATTACTAAACAAGCTTTTATTGATGTGGAATTTGGAAATAATGTAGTTGCAGTGAATTTTTTAATTGTTAGAGGTTTAAATATTTTTCTAAAATTAAAGAAAGCTCAAATAGATTTTCATGAAGAAATAATTAAATTTAAAATAGAAGATAAGGTAATCCAAACAAAATTTAAAAAACAAATTTCGCAAGTAGAATTTTATAAACTAAAACTGTGTAGGACTAAAACAGAAGTAAATTGTTATAATGAACCAGATTTTGATTATGAATAATAACAAATAAATGATGTAGCCACCAATTTTTTTCAAGATTTTGATTCAAAATATTATGAAAATAATAATGAAGAAGTAGAATGGACACAAATTGTTGAGAAAATTTTAGAAGAAAGCCATTTAAATTTAGATTTTGAAAAACAAGAATTAAAAGCTGTATTAAATGAATTCAAAGAAGTATTTTCGGATAAACCAAGCAAAATGTTAAACTATAAAGCTAAGTTAAATGTAAAAGAAGATAATAAATTTATAAATAAATCATATATTATGCTATACCACATTCAAAAAAGGAAGCTGTTGCTAAGGAAATTCAAAAAATGATAGATAACGATATAATCGAAGACTCAAATAGTCCATTTTCAAATCCATTAGTATGTGTAATTAAGAAAGATTCATCAATTAGATTATGTTTAGATGCTAGACAGGCAAATCAGATTATAATTCCAGATCGAGAAGTTCCTGAACAAATAGATGATATATTACAAAGATTTAAAGGTGTAAAATATATTTCAAGCATAGATTTAGTTAGTGGATTTTGGCAAATAGAATTAGATGAACAGTCTAGAAAATATGTAGCATTTGTGTTTAATGGCAGGAATTTGCAATTTAAAAGACTTCCTTTTGGGTTGAATGTTAGTACTTCGTTATTTAAAAAAGGATTAAGCATGGTATTAGGACCTGAAGTTTTGGAATTTACGACAGTTTATGTAGATGATATATGTATAGCGTCAAAATCATTTGAAGAACATATGAGACATTTACGAAAGCTATTTGAAAGACTTAGAATATATAATGTTACCATCAAAATTAAAAAATCTGTTTTTGTAAAAAAGGAATAAAATTTTTAGGTTATAATAATTATATCAGATGTAGGAATAGAACCGGATCAAGAAAAAATCAAAATAATTGAAGACTTTCCAACACCGAAAAATATAAAGCAGTTACAAAGATTTTTAGGCCTATGCAATTACTATAGGAAGTTTCAACAAAATTATGCCGAACTAACCAGTAAATTTACACATCTTCTGGGAAATAATAATAAAATATGGAATTGGGGAGAAGACGAGACAAATACATTTGAAAAAATCAAACAGGTTTTCTTAGAGACAATAGTTTTACAACACCCTAATTTTCAAAAACCTTTTTATCTAAACACAGATGCCTCTGATAAAGCAGTTGGTGCCGTATTGTATCAGTTAGACGAAAATAATGACCATCTGGTAATAGCTTTTGCGAGTCGTAGTTTACAGAACAGTGAAGTAAATTATACCCTGACAGAGAAAGAATTGCTTAGTATAGTCTTTGCTTGTAAAAAGTTTAGAAATTACGTGCTAGGAAGTAAGACAACCATACGCTCAGATCACAAGGCGTTGACCTATCTCAAGAATTGTAAACTAACACTGTCGACTTCTAAGATGGATATTATTTTTACAGGAGTATAATTTAGAGATTGAATATTGTCCGGGGAAAGAAAATATAGTAGCAGATGTTATTTCAAGAACAGATCATAATGAAGTTATTAAAACGGAAGATGAACATTTGATTAAAATTTTTCATACACAAATTGACAAAAATTTAGCAAAACAAGATAGATTTTTAAGAAAAGCCTTTAACCGTCTGGAAATAGAACAAAGACAGGATGAACATTGTAAAAAGATTGTAAAATATTGTTAGAAGACAAAACTGTTAAATTTGATAAATTAAGAAAATGTTATGTTGTTTATAATGGTGTTTTGTTTAAAAAGTCGAAAAGAAATGATGAGCACAAAATTTCTTTAACAAAATCTTTAATTGAAATAATAATTAATGATTGTCATGAGAGATATGAACACATAGGAGTAGGTAAATGTTATAAATTATTAAAAGAATTATATGAATTTCCAAATTTAGAAAAACAAATAAAATTACAAATTAGGCCATGCGATTTATGTCAAAAAAGTAAAGTATCCAATTTAAAACAGGAAGGATTAATGGTTAACATATTACCAGAAAATGTATTAGATTTAGTTGCAGTGGATTTATTTGGTGAATTACCAGCAGGAACTGGTGGGGTTAAATATATATTTGTAGTCTTGGATGTTTTTTTCGAAATTTATAAAATTATACACCGTAAAAAGGGCAATTGGAATAGTTTCGGCAAAGAAGATAATTAATGAATATGTCCAGGAAGTAGGAAAACCTAAAGTCATTCTCAGTGATCACGGCAGTCAATTTCAATCACATGTTTGGAAAAAAAAATTAAGAAACAATGGCATTCAAGTTAGACATACATCTGTATACCATCCTCAGAGTAATAATAGCGAACGTTGCATGAGAGAATTAGGTCGAATGTTTAGGACATATGTGCATAACAAGCACACAAAATGGCCGCTCTATGTTAAGTTCATTGAGAATTGTATTAACCAATCTATACATGAATCTATTAATGACAGTCCTTATGAGATAATGTTTAAAAAGGAATGTCCTCGTATTTACAACGAATTATGTAAGTTTCCTCCAGGGAAAGTAATAAATTTTGAAGAAAAAATAATTCTAGCAAGAAAACGTTTAAAATTAAAAGCAAATCAGCGGAAGATGTTTCATGATAAAAAACTAAAACCTGTGAAATTTGGGATAGGAGATTTAGTTTTAGTAAGAAATCACTATCTTTCATCAAATTTGAGAAAAGAAATAAAGAAATTTTTCTTATTGTATCAAGGTCCTTTTAAAGTTTTGAAAATTAAATTAGAAAATGCATATGTGATAGGTAAAATTGATACTGAGATAATTAAAGGAACATATAATGTCACTCAATTAAGAAAATATATTTCGTAAATAATTTTAAAGGTAAATAAGTAAAAAACTTGATGTAATAAATTCAAATCAAATAAAGTAATAATTTGTGTAATAATAAAATTTTGAAACATGAACAGTGTAAAGTAGAAAACTTCTAGGAATGATTGAACGAAGTCGAAATGTAGGCTGGAATATTCATCAGAGACATTCGAGGGGACTTGTATTTGTTAGAGAGTAAATAATTATAGAACGTGACAATAACAAGGGGGTTTGAAAGAAATATTGCATCATACGAGGGGGAGAAATGTTTACTTCCAGAGATAAAAGCCTAGACTCCTGCACAAAGAATACTGGCATTGAAATAGTATAGGGTGTTCGAAAAGTTTTGTTCTAAAATGGACTATTATTTGCAACAATAGAATAATTTTTTTATCTAAGAAAAGTTTAAGTGAAAGATAATTTGTAAAATATAAAATGTTTAAATTAAAGGACGTCTATTTGTATTAATTTAAAAGAATAAAATGTAATTTGTATACTAAGGACTTTGAATAATTTGAGATGGAAGGTAGTTGAAGAAATAAAGATAACGTTATATTGGGGTGTTAGACAAAGGACTTGTAAGCGATAAACATGCGGCGGTAGAGGTACAGTCTGGTCTAGAGATAGTATCTCAACTTCGGATAGACCGATTTTGATGAAATTTTTTATGAATTAAAAAAAAAATTTTTCTTCTTTCGCGTATATGCATTTAAATAATAAATATTAATGGGAGGAGGATGAGCGTTTATGTTAGTAAATAACATGTTTTATTCGTAAGAATAAAGCACGTGGACTGCATGAAGGATGTGTTATGAAGTTAGAGTGTGTTTTGGGCTTTATCTTGAATTTAGTAGGGATATTGCATTCAACCATTGCACATTTTAAAGTCCTAACATGTTACTTTGTGTAAGAGTTCATAGAGCAATTAGAATTATGCACGGTAAAAAGTAGGCGATCAGAAGGATTGTAGTGGGAGAGAGTGAGGAGGTAAATGCATAAAATAATGAAAAATTCATAAAAAATAAAAATAAAAAAGGTATAACAAATAAAACAAAACAAAAATGGAACATAGAGGGTTTTATTGATCGACGTTCGGCCGGGCTGTATCACGGAGATGGAAGAGTATTATTCAATCGCCGTTATATACCCTGGCCGAGTTTTGAAAAATAAAATAAATAAAAACAAACAAGAAATTGTCATATGACTCATGTAAATGAAATATAGTTAAAATTTGACAATTTGAGAAGTTTGAAGAAAGAACTAAGAGTTCTTATATAATAAATTGAAAAAATATAAAGTTTGGTAAGGGAGCTGTTCACTATGGACAGAGCGTAGCCATGTTTGAAGAATGATACAACGAAGAACCTAAATTATCATTTGGAGGCAGGGTGATATCGGGTTATTTTGGAAAACCTATCAAAAATCCAACGTAGTCATTCATAGTCTTGACACATGTAATTATGGGCAAAAAACGTGAATGATGATTTATGTTTGGAAGTGTCATAAACTTTCATAGTTATAAGAAAAGTTTTTTTTTTGTGTCTATTCTATAAAGTAGAAACAGCTGTTAGAGGAGATAATGGAAGACAATAGGTTTATCTTTAAAGGTAAAAGAAGAGGAATTTTGTTGATAAATTAAACCGGACTTGACAGAATAGGAGTATTTATATAAGAAAACGAAAGATTTCTTAAAAGACTGTATATACATTAATCGATTACGATAAGTAATATGATGTTAATTTGTAAAGAAATATTGAATTTCGATGTTAGTAAATAATAAGGATTAGTTAAGAATGTGAAATAATAATATTGTTAGTTTAAGTGATTTGTATTTGAAAAAAGGAGTAAATTATGTAAAGGATTGAGTAATCTATGAAAGGCATTGCCAAGATAAATAATAATGAAGTTTTTTATGTTTTTTGATTTAAAATGAATAATGAGTAGAAAATGTTAAATTTTGTTTTAAAAGAAGGTAGTATGGTTAAGAAATAATAATAAATGAAGAGATGTTAATGAATTTTATGAATAAATATTTGAAGTAGAGTTTTTAAATAAATGATAATGGAGTTTGAGATAATAGATGATTGTTAAGGAGTAATTTGATAAAGGTATTTATGATTTTGAATAAATGAGGTGTTTTAGCTGGGAAATAATGTATTTTTTTTTAGTAATGAAGTTTTTGTATTCAATTAATAGAGATGAAGTTTTTTATGTGAAGAATTTAAGTAAGAGTTTTTTGAAGTTTTATATGAAGATGAGAATTTTACAGAAGTATTAAGTAAAATGGTATTAAAATATGAAGTTGTTCTGTTGAAAAGTTTTTTATAAGAGTGGTAGTTGATTGCATTAATGGTTAATTTTAAGTTTTTTAAGAGGTTTTTTGAGTTCTACGATGATATAATGAAGAATACGATGATTTTATGAAGGAAGAATAAGTTTTGAGGAGTTCTACGATTATATGATGATAATGAGGTTTTTTAATGAGGTTTTTTAATGAAGTTTTTTAAGGAGTTTTCTACGCGACGATATATACAATGGTAATCAGATGAGCCATATGTATATCAATGAAGAGTTTTTAGGTGATTAATGCAATCTGAATTATTAAAATATGAAAGACCGGAGATAGAAGGAATTTTAAAATGAGATACTAAGAGGTAATACAATTGTAAAGGAGATTTTTGGTACAGATAGATGAATTCTGTAAATTTTTGTTATGATAATGATATTATTTTTTTTAGGAGATTTTAATAAAAGTAAAGAAGTTTAATAACTAGTAGAGTCAATTATGAACGTTTTGTCCCAGCAAGACAAAGGAGAATGGAGAGTTTAAGTAAATAAAAGTAATAATTAAAATTAAGTTAAAATAAATATAATAATAATGTAAATTTAGAATTAAAAAGGTTTAATATAATTTGAGATGGGGTTAAGTAGCAGTTGAGTAATTTGAAGTGATTTTAAATAAAAAATGAGAAGTTTTTTGAATTCATAATTAAATAAAGATAAAAAAGTTCTGAGATGTAACTTAAATGAAAATTGTATTCTGGAAGGGGAAATGTGAATTATATTTCTCTTGGCAAAGGTATTGCGTGGGAAAGGAAACGCAGAGATAAACAGGAAATCCTGGCAGACTTGAGTCTGGAGATAAGAGTTGATTGGCAGTCCATGTCAATAAAAAATTTGATGGGAAGGTTTTCAATCAACGGATGTTGATAAGAAACCTGATGTGGGTTTATTGATGAATAGAAATAAGTTTTAGCACTAAGTGGTTTTTTTTTTTGTTATACATGAATGATGGGTAAATTGAACAAATAGTTAGAGTAATAAAAAAGAATTAGGAAATAAGTCTAAATAAAGAGAATCTTTCTTATTTACCATGTTTGTGTATATATAAATGTTTTTAGCTGCTGAAGTTAATAGTTTTGAAAATCTATTGAATTTTTTTTTATATATACAAATTTTAAATTTTTTTTATATATATATAAGATTTGTACTACAATATTTTATATCGTAATACAAATCTGGTGGGGTTTTGTGATAAGGTAAAAATGAAGGTTTGATTAAATATTTGAATACAGCGGGTGCAATGGTGGGGATAACTGGATTAAGTAATATTTCGTACTAAACAAAGTAAATTCTAAGATAAAAATAGATTTTCAAATCAACAAAATAATTAATAATGTATAAATTTAAAAATAAATTGTTTAAATAAAGTGTTTATTAAATTTGTGTTATGTATATCAGGGAGTGTGTTGAACTAGAGAATTGCACGGTTTTTTCCGGAATGAACAGGTTTGGGAGGACAGTACGTTGGCAACAGTCTTAGAGAGAGATCTGATGTGTTTAGAATGTAGTGAAACTTTTCTAAAAATGAAGCAAATAGTAAAAAACAATCAAGGTAGAGGGTTTAAGGTGATCAGTAGTGTTTTCTGTATATAAACTTTTAATAAAAAACTGTAATAAAGAAAACGTGGTCAGTTGAGTTTTGGGGCTAATAGCCGACAGACCTATGTTAGGTTGTGCGATGAATTTTATGTAGAAAGACAGAAAATGGTTTCGGAAGTAGTAAATTTGCTTTATTAATGATTAAAAAACATGTGTAAGATTTGCAAAGACAGTATTGTGTTTTTTTAGAATCGAAAGTATCTAAAATTTTGGAAATCAAACTATGTTGTGTAGTCTCATGCACATGGTTTCAAAAGACGAACAATGAACATTTGTGTTAACTCGTTATGTGAAATGAATTTCAAGTATTACGACACGGACATTATTCGAGAATACAGGTGTATTCAACTGTACTTCAACGCTACAACTACGTTTTCAGGAACAATGGTCCCTAAAAGACAATGGGTTTTGACAGTTGGGTAAAATCATGTACCACATGTTATATTTCAATTATGTAAATTTCTATAATATATTATATGTATTTTTCTTTGTATTTAGTATGAGTATATTTGATCAATTTCATTAAAAAGCTATATTAGTCCAGATATCACTTAGATAAAGGACATGATTAATTTTTTTATTTTATATATTTTTTGTACTCAAGAAAAGAGAGTAAAGTTTTCACATTTAAGTTCTTAACTTCAGTAAAGTAACTTAATACTTGCAAGTTTCAATTTTTATTAATATAATTTTCAACTAAAGTCAATTTTTGACAAAAGAAATGATAGACCTTCTTCAAAGGCACGAAAATTCATAATTTACTAGGATGTTAATAGTAATTGATATTTATGATATTTTATTCTTGATGTATGTTCACATTGATGATGAATATGTTTAATAAATTTTTATGTCAAAATTTCTGTTCAAGTGTATTCATTAATAACCAAGAGTCACTGTAGAGTACACAGATAAAAGAACTTGCTACCCTGAGATTAAATTCACTTAAATTCAATTTTCTTTTAAATTTGACGAAAGTCTGGCGCCCATGAAAAATGCTGTGCAAATTTCTAGATTAAATAATAATTAATATTAAATTCATTTTTTTTTTTTATTATTATTTAATTAACATAAATATAGGAACTCTTCAAGTTCATCTTACTTTTTGAATTATTACAATATATATATATATATATAATGGGAATTTTGTCAGAATATCCAGGTGTAGTAAGTAATCAAAAAAAAATTTCAACTTAACTGCTGGTTAAATTTTTGTTGTTGTTCATGCTGGTTATTTAGACCACAATCTCAAATTCAACTTTAGCTTTTGTCTAATATGAACCAGAATTGTACAATAGAAAATAGCAATTTATAAAAAATGTCCATGGCTAACTAGACTTTCTAACGAAAAAATTAAAAAACAAACATTAGAATGATTCCAAATGTATAAAATATTCTAAATTGCAAACAATAATTTTACCTTTAGTCCAATAAAGAGGATTGTTGTAAATATTTTAGACATGCTTTCTTCAGAGAAAGTATTGATTGAATAAATATTAAAATGACGAAGGAAACGAGCATAAACATCTTGCCTACTCCCACCAGGTGGCGCCATAGCAGCAAGTAAAAGCAACTCATGTATGTGAATCTTTGAGGTATCTTTTAAATCATACCTGTTAGGAAAATAAAAACAAAATTAAATTTTGTATAGTATTATATAAACTAGGTCTGTATAATTATTCAAATATTTAAATGTCAATCAGATTCAATAGAAAACATATCATGCCAAATCTATTCCACATAGAACTTCATAGGAACTAAAAACCAATGGAACATATCTTCAAAAATAGAGATACCTTTGATTTTTTTTATCATAGAGAGTTGAGGTTATTACAAGCAAAATTATAATCTAAAAATATTTACCTCACTTGATATATTGTAAGTTGAACTAAAAAAAATACAGTGTTTACGAAATATTTCAAAACTTTAGTATATTAGTATGTGTTTTCTTACTTATGTACTATTAGGTGATACCAAGGACCACTTTCCCAGAAACGCCTATGCCTCCTATACATACAAAATCTAAAAAAAGTACATATGAATAAGATTTAAAATGGCTACTATTTAAAAACTGATTTTCTAGATTTTTTTGAAGTTTCTATCACATTATAAGGTTTC
Organism: Aphrophora alni; assembly: GCA_963513935.1. Taxonomy (NCBI): domain Eukaryota; kingdom Metazoa; phylum Arthropoda; class Insecta; order Hemiptera; family Aphrophoridae; genus Aphrophora; species Aphrophora alni. The sequence goes on along the minus strand of OY740769.1, from coordinate 61,239,728 downwards.
TATTAGTCGCAAAGAGTATTCGACACCAAATTTTAAGTCATACAGTACAACCTCGTTTATCCGGACTAATTGGGACCGGAAGTGATCCGGTTAATCAAAAATCTGGATAATCCGGAATAATAGAAAGATAAATGAAACAAAATATAAAATGATAACTTACCATTTATAATTTCCTTTTGGTCATGAAAAAACACAATATTTACACAGTCATTCAATTTACACAATACTGTAAATCACGAAAAACATTTTATTTACACATGCTTTTAATTTACACAGGGTTTAGTTGTTATTTACAAAAAAGTCATTTATCTTCCTCTGTTTTAGTTTGGTGTGACGTTTCAATGCGGCACGATCACGTAATCGTTTCACCTTCATTAGTTCAGCTGGCGTTGTATCCTGCTGTTGCTCCAAATACGCCATGATGTTGTCCAGCTGTGTCATCGCGTCCGTGTTCGTCATCACCGGCCGTGCGCTGTCACCCTCTTCCTCGCTCTCGCTGTCGTCTGCTCCCTGCGTAGATGTACACGCTACAATTATCTCTTCATCTGTCATGACTCCATAACCTCCTTCGTTGTTGTCTGTTAACCAATCATTGACATCGTTGATATCAACATCAGAACAACCGTCAATTCTTGCAAACATGCCTAACAATTGCTCTGTAGTGACAATGGTTTCATTAGATTCAATTATATTGCATATGTTTGGCCACAATTTTTTCCAAGACTTTTGTAGAGCACTTTTTGGAACATGATCCCAAGCGTCTGCAATCATGTAAATCACATCTTTGACATTTACAGATTTTAACAAATCAATCACGCTTTGTTTGCCTTCTTCTTCAATTAATTTGCTTAAAAGTTCCCTGCGATAAACACGCTTGATACTTTCCAACACACCCTGATCCAAAGGTTGCAAAATTGGAGTCACATTTAGGGGGAGAAATTTAACTTTAATATCCCCACTGATGAGATCTTCTTCTACAGGATGAGATCGCGCATTGTCAAGAAACAAAATCGCTTTTTTCTGGCAGTATTTTTTTCTTTGAGAAATTTTTTTACATCTGGGATGAAATTTAAAAAGAACCACTTTTAAAAATAAAGCTGTCCATCCACGCACTTTTTTGATTTAGATAAACCACAGGCAAGGATGCACGATTTACATTTTTAAGTGCTCGAGGATTTTTTTGCCTTGCCAATTATTACTAGGGGAATTTTGTGGTTTCCAGAAGCATTGCTACAAGCCATAACAGTTAGGCGATCCTTGCTCTTTTTGTAGCCCTTGGCTGCCTCATCAGTTTTACAAGTTAAGGTTTTGCTTGGTAAAATATGGTAAAACAGTCCTGTTTCGTCAGCATTGTAAATCTGGTCAGGAGAAAGTTTTTCAGACGAAATAATTCGTTGAAAAGTTCCCTTAAACTTTTCACTTGCCGCCTGATCACTAGACAGGCTTTCACCAGTCACAGATAATTAATTGTCTTATGCAATGCCAATTTTTGAACCGCTCTAGCCATCCCTAGCTAGCTGTAAAATTTGGAACAGGATTTGGTAATTTTTTGTTTAGGCTTGCCGCTTTTTCAGCCAAAATCGGTCCAGAAATCGGAACACCACGTTCTCGCTGAGCACTAAACCACATAAATAATGCCTCGTCCAACGATTCATTTTTTGCATTTTTTATAGTTCCTCTACCCTCTAACTGTCTTTAGCAATCATTTTGAAGCAAAAGTCTTCAATATTTTTACGATTTTTTTTTCCAATCTGACACAGTTGATGTCTCTACGCCGAGTTCTGCAGCAAGTTTATTTAAAGATTCGCCCCTGTCTATACGATTCAATGCGTCCAACTTTGGGCCATTGTAAGCACATTACGTTTTCATTTCGTCGCCATTTCCACGCACAAACGCTAACACGCGAATATAAAAACTATTAACCGTATCCGTTCAAAAATGTAAAGAAACTAAACACTGCACAGCACGATATGGTAATGATGTATTCCGGTCGCTAGCACGTGACAGACTACCCGCCGGCGTAGACAATAGACAAGGTCACTGTCGCGCTGTGTTGGGGTAGGGGGATGGTGGCGTGCAGGTCATTGCTCCTCCATTTTCTCTTCCCAGCACATCAACAACCCGCCCTACTACCTCAAGGCAACACTGTAGTGATCAGGAAATCACGTTTTATCAACATTAAATTTTTTATTTTTTGTTCCGGATAATCCTGACATCCGGTTGAACGAGGTCCAGATAAACGAGGTAGTACTGTATATTCATTCTTGTAGTCGCTATTGTATTAACCTAGAATCTCTGATAAAGAAAGAAATCTAATATGCTGAAAACAATGTTGTCAAATTGCTTACAATGAAATTTAAAGATCAGCCTAAAAATAAGGTGTTTGTTTCCAATTACCACATCCTACTTAATCTATTGTTCAAATGCTGGGTAAGTAAAACAATGATATTAATAACTTCAGATGAACAAAAAGCCATGAAATCATTAAAAAATATTAAGGATAAAATTATTTGACCCTTAGACAAAAGTAATTCAACAGTTATTCTTAATATAAAGCACCACATCTCCACATTAGAAAGAGAGCTTAATGATGTTACAACATATAAATTATTTAAAAAAAGATCATACACCTACGATCTTAACGAAGAGATTTTAGAATTCTTATTTCTAAATGGTCAAAATCATAATATTTCAAGCAAAGCAACTAATACTTCTAACTCCAAAATATCCCGCTTATTTTCTACATATTGTCGAAAACGCATAAGTAGACTGTTTTTTTATAGTTACAAATTATTTTTTAAAATAAATTAAGGTATATAACTTGATAACCCTTTTAATTCTCTACACAAAAACATCTTTGTTTACAACAAAACTTATATTTTTATGTACAGTAGAATTTACTTTCTTTATGAAGCGTAGTGGTTTGAACCGAGAAAATCGATGTGATTCAGTGCAATATACAAGTTTAATTTTTTAATTCATTTAATATTTAAAAAAAGGTTTAACTTTTTATGTAGAACTTGGAAAGATTAGTCTTTAAGATTATTTAACAAAAATAGTAAATTATCCAGCGTAACTTCCTTATTCATAGTGGAAAAACTCAAAAGAAACACAGCACAACGTAAGTATTCACTAAAACAGTAAACAAAACAAATGTTTATAACCTAATCAGAACACAAAAGTCATCTGTTTATTTGATACGTTGCTTACAAGTGTTGCCAAAATCAAGTAATCTAAATATTTTCAAAGTATAATAACGATATCATATTATAAACTGAATAAATCTAGCTTATATCACACGCATCGCTTATAAGGTTTCACTGGGACTGCGTGTGAACACTGCTCATAAGAAAGTGCAATTTAATTATATTTAATGGTAATTTTCACAATAAAATGCAAAGAAACCATTCTCAGTGGACGCTGCTGTCATCTAACAGATTTATTTGGAACTACGTCAAACCTACGCTTAATAAAGAACGTTGTTTTCTGGGACTCGGAGAAGTTCCGTATGTCTATTAGTGGGCCGTTCGGGGACTATACGGAACAGTTCCGTATGTCTAAGTCAATGGGTTAAGACAAACAACTGACAAAAAATTTAAACCTAGAGCATGCAAAAGGGATATCACCTTCTTTTTGGGGAAATCAAAATTATGGCTCATAAACTCCACCACGGAGTAAAACAATCGAACAGAAGTTGCCTAAGGCTGATTCTAAGGGTTATAATTTTCAAATGAATTATTCGATTGGGAAATTTATTTATAAATAGCTCATCCGCCTGTAAAGGAAGTTTACCATATAAACCCAATCTGTGCAGATTAGCACGATAGTTGCAAGCATTCCTGGTATTAAGTTTGAAAAAAAAGAATGACCTCCAGTATTATATAGTTGGAAGTGTAGAAATACCAAATTCTTTAAAAGATTTTCTACAAGATTGAAATTTACTTAATCCTGCTATAAGCCTTACAGCTTTCTCTTGCAGGGTAAACACATTTACCAAATTCTGAGCTGATGAATTCCCTCAGAGTAGAATTTCATAATTCGGAAGAGGGTATATTAGACCATGGTAGACTGTTAAGAGAAATTTATAATTACAATTAATTTTCTTAGTGCACATATTTCAGAGCTAACTTTGGCCCTGCTGCTATGATATGATTGAATAGCACGATGGCTTATTGTCTATGTAAAAACCTAAGTACTGAGGTAAAGTTAACCCTTTTTTTTTTTTTTTTTTTTTTTTTTTTTTTTTTTTTTTTTTTTTTTTTTTTTTTATTAACTGGGCTGTGATAGCCTCCATCAGAGGCCTCACCGGCGTCGACCTAAAGGTCTTTTGCCGCCCCAATTTCCTTCCTACACCCAATCAGTAATACCCGTCATCCTTATGAAGGAACAGATACTACCGATAGGGTTGTCTAGGATGGTTTCCATCTCTTTCCCCGGAGGGCCTAGAGAGTACAGCCTGGCTCGTCCTAACGCCTCACACTCCAAAAGAATGTGTTCTGCAGACTCTTCAGCCAAACCACATTTCCTGCATGTATTATCTGCAGCAATTCCTATCCTGTGTAGGTGTTTTTTGAGGTGAAAGTGGCTCGTTAAGAGACCAACCACCCACCTCAAGTTATCCCTTCTGAGAGAGATGAGTTGTTCCGCATGTTTCTTGCTTGGTCTGATTAACCTTTTAGCAAGTCTACTAGTGGTTGAATTCGTCCAGACCCTGTTCATCCCCTCCCGCATCCACGTATCAACCGCTGCCCTGGCATGTCCATAAGAGATTCCGAGCACCGGTTCCGGGCCAACGAAAGGGGATTCAGAGCCTGACCTGGCTAGTTCATCTGCTCTCTCATTACCATCAATACCTGAGTGGCCAGGAACCCAGCCAACAGTGACCGTGTTCATCTGACTAAGCTTTATCAATGATGAGATGCAGTCCCATACCTGCTTCGACTTTACCTTTGTCGTGTTAAGTGCCTTAATGGCAGCTTGACTATCTGTGAAAATCAGAATGTTCTTACCAATGTATTTCATTCTTTGATTCTCCTTGATGCATTCAGAGATAGCACCTACTTCTGCTTGGAAAACAGTAGCATGCTTACCTAGGCTCAGTACGATGGACCTCTCTGGGTTAAACCCATTAACGCCACCGCCTGTACCCATCTCTGTTTTCGAGCCATCTGTGAACCAGACTATATCTTGCTTGTTGTATAACTTCCTTCCAGACTCCCATTCTTCCCTAGAGAAGATCTTCGTCTTAAAAGGCTTGTCTAATGAAACCTTAGGTATCATGTGATCAGAGGGCATGTCTAACACTTCCCTGTTGACCACTTGATTTATCCTGCAATGCCCAATTGCAGGCCACCTCTTCCTCCAGCACCCCGTTTGCTGTAGTCTATATGCACTCATCCTGGCCTGTCCCTGAATATATACCCCTAGGGGAGGGAGATCCAGAAGTGCATTCAAGGTAACTGTTGGTGTAGACCCCATGGCCCCTGTGATAGCCAAGCAGGCCACCCTTTGGAGACCATCCATTCTACTTCCAACCCCACCTTGTAGCGTCTTAGTCCACCAAACCACCGCAGCATAGGAGATTAGTGGTCTAATAATCATGGTGTAAATCCACATAACCACCTTGGGTTGCAGACCCCATTGTTTACCAACAGCCCTCTTACACGCAAACATAAGACACTTGGCTCTGGTTACTACCCGTTCTATCTGTGGGTTCCAGGTGAGCCTTTTATCTAACACAGTACCTAGGTACTTCACCTGGTTCTCCAACGCTACCTCCTGCCCAAAGAGCTTAGGTAGCGACCTCACTCCCAGATTCCTTTTTCTTGTGAAGGGAATGAGAGAAGTTTTTACAGGATTCACAGATAACTGTTCCTCCTGACACCACCTTTCCACCTGGTTAAAGGCAGCCTGCATAAGGTCACAAACAACACTCATGTCTCTACCTCTAACCACGATGGCCACATCATCAGCGTATCCCTGTGAGTAGAATCCTTGTTCGTTTAACCGCCTAAGGATCTTATCCACTACCAGGTTCCATAACAGGGGGGATAAGACTCCGCCCTAAGCACATCCACGTCTAGCTCTGATCGTGATGATTTCATCATACAGAGTAGCCTGGATTGACCTGTTGTTCAGCATGGCAGAGACCCATCCTACAACAGTCTTGTTCACTTCACAATCCTCCAAAGCACTAATCATTGATTGTATTGAAGTGTTACTGAAGGCTCCCTCTATATCCAGAAACGCCCCCAGAGCTATTTCCTTTGCTTCCAGACTTTCCTCTATTCTACTTACTATATGATGTAGAGCAGCCTCAGTGGACCTACCTGGTCTATAAGCAAATTGATTATCGTGCAAACCTGAACTCCTTAGGTTTGCGTGAAGTTAACCCTTAGCACGCTGAATAACAATTTAGGCTATTTACTCATAACGTGCTATTAGGGGAAAAAAATTGTAATTGTTTAAAGTTCTATTTGATTTTGGGTTCTTACAGATATATTTGGTAAAAATAAAAATGTAGATTGGCTTAAAAATTATTTAAAAAAATTTTTTTACAGATTAAAACAAGAAAAAATACTTAATTTCACATTTTTGACCGTCCTATGAAACAGATTATTTATTTATTTTATATTTACAAACAAATCATATTAATTTATTTTATATAAAAGTAGGCCTACTTTTTAATTCAAAATAACCTGAATTTCATCAAAAAAATAAAGATTTTGAGAAAAATCAACATATCGTATCAAAAATATCTTTCTACTCCTCATAATAATTACCTACATTCAGGACATCAAAAAAATTTCTGATATAGATTAAATATACATATAAACACACAAACAATATTTGAAGATAATACTGTGTCCATAGAAACTGTCTATATTTCAAATTGTATTCTGAAGTTGTAAAAGATGCATTCATTATTTCATCGATAAATTGATCAAATCCAAGGTTGTCAGGGTTTGCCATTTTTATAACTAGCCTATTTTACACTGAATTTTACACGATTTTTGGAATTTTACACAATTAAAGATGGAATTTAAATGTGACCGAAGCTTGGAACGAGGGTTCTGAGATAACGTTACAAAGAGGTTGGAATAAATTGTGGCCCGAGTCCTTTGAAAGTATAGAAGAAAACAATATGGAGAATAACAATGATGAAAAAATAATCTTGCAATTTTGTGGAAATATGCCTGGTGGAGAAGATATATCAATGAACGACGATAATGAATGATTAGGAATAGATAAATATGATGTCAGTTTTAAGATTTTAAGTGACAATGAAAATGTGCAGAGTGAAATGAATGAAGGTGATAATGAGATTGATGATGAAGACGATTCTGTTGTTGAAAACTTGGTGAAAATAATATGTCATAAGGAAGCAGAAAACGTGTTTTCGAAGTCCATTGACTGGTATGAAAAGCAAGAGGAGTCAGATGCATCACAGCTGTTACTACTATGCAGAATACGAGACACTGCTGCAAGAAAAGCCCGTAGTATATTAAAACAAACAAAAAAAATAACTGACTTCTTTAATCAGACCGTAAGGTCTGAGTGTTGTAATTTCTTTATTATTTACTGGTTTGAACCACAGTTTTCATTATATTTGCATTATACAAAATACTGTATGTAAATTATTTATCTTCGTTACTTATTTATATGGTATATTCGTTACTCCCTAATTATGACTATGTTTCTAATGATCTTCTAAAACTTTTGACAATGATACACACTCTCATATATTTAAATGAGTCCCTTTACCACTTACTAGCAATAAAACATCATAGTAATTTTTACATCAAAGGATACAATTTTAGCATTAGTGGGCACTTTAATATCTTTAATCTTATCTACTAATTCTAATGAATTTTTAAAACCAAATTTAGGCATGAACTTAAAAATATTTTTATAAATGTGTTTGTAACTTTTGTCAAATTATAAGGAGTCTGTACAAAGGAAACAATAGGGCGGATGGGACTATCTGGTTTATGTAATTTCATAAGTACACTAATATAGGTGCTAAACTATACATGACCAATATGATAGCGTAAAATAATCAGACTATTAATTAAACTTGATTCTTACCAATGTCCATGATCGAAAAATTGCCTAAGAAGTTCAATCGGTGGTTGTGCTCCATAAATTTCCTTAGCTGGCATATTCATATCATCAACAAAAATCACAGCAACCTTGCCTTCTGCTGGACCATAGACCCCTCTTCCTTTTTTTTGTAATTTTGATATAATCAACTCCTACAAAATAAAAACAAGTTAGCCTATATTATAAAGTGTATTGCATTTAAAATTATATAGTTATGAAAGTGTAGACTGAAATGGTGAGAAAATTTCAGTCATACTTTCTAAAAAAAAATTGAATTCTAAGGATACATTTAGGGTTATTTTTGTAATAATACCTGTAAGTTTATAGCACATTGTCTCATGAAAAGGCAGCCTGACTGACATAAAATATTGAATTTAATGCAGAATAGGTGGCTTGTAGAACGATTACATTTTGACCAATATTAGTTAATAAAATTTGTTGTTTCATTGTTATTTTTTTGGTTTAAAAACAAATCTAGGAAATCAAGCATCATCATGCACAACTATGCAATTTAAGGAATATATTATTGAAAATTATTTGACAATCGAATTATCCACTTGGGCTGGAGAGACAATACATCCAAAAATCCACCGATTTTTTAAGGGTTTAGCTTAAACAAATCTGAAACTAGTTGTTTTTCTACATTTTAAGACCTCTTCAAACTTTAAAAAAGTGAAAATAATAGATATCATTTTGCTAGCCAAATGCTGCATCTAAACATTACTACTCATAAATTTATTCTTTTTAAGAATTTTATGATTAATATTTTTAAAAAAATAAAAAAACAATAGTTAACCTACTTAGTTTAGTCTTCCAACTTATACATACACTACAACTCAAAAACCATTTACTCACAATATAGAATCTATTTACTACTTGAAGGATGTCACAGTGATTGGAATTAAAGGATTGAACTACTCTCAAGGAATTTTGATAAATGGTGGAATTAACTCTAAAAATTTAAAAATGAATTATGACTCTGCAGACTCTTTTCTATTTATTGTTTTTATTTTGCAACTGAGGTGTGCTTATCCATGATTAGCCAAATGTTTTGGAAAAGACTAATAATATTGTATCGCAACCACTGTTGAGAGAAGAGAAATTAAATCTAAATTGTAAATGGATTACAAGTAGCTCTGGAGCTAAAATGACTGACAAAGAAATCAGGAGCTTATGCTCTGGTGGTACAAAAAAAAACTTTTACCCCATGGATATAAAAAAACCACAGTAAAAATAATTTCTATTTTAATGAGCACAATTTTATGATTAAGCATAGGCACTTATACTTTAATTTTTCGTGATCATGGGGTTAAGGAAAGTGTACTTTTCTACTCACAAACAAACTACAGGTCTCTTTGGAAATACCAATTTTAATGCTATGGTATTATTCTCCCTGAAATACACATGTATCTAAACATTAATATTTTTCTTATAGGCTAAACATACAAAAGTATACATTGAAATCTAATGGAAGTGCCTCTGACCAAAAAATACATATTTAACAATCATTAAATACTATGACATGATATACAAATGGATAAATTTTAAAGTCCAAGTCCTTTCATGTCTTTAAACAATTTATAGTAATGGTTACTAATATATATATCATTTATCATACTCCATCTGATTGTCATTTAAAGGGAAATACACAAAACAACTGTCCAATGAAAAAAAATGAATAAAAAGCATTTATTTTTGTATAGGTATTTTGATAATAACATGAAATAATTCTGTATACTGTTCTGACAATTATTATATGCAAATTATTGACAAATACTTTGTCTCTGAAATGTTTTAGTTTTGTTAAAAGTTTTTTAACATAGGCATCTACTGTATACCAGGACACAATCATTGACTTTATTTAAACTCAAGTAAAATATTTTTTGTCTGAATCACTTGTAACGTTCACAATTTTGATATCTTTATGTTAAGATACATTTGATTGAGAGAAATGAAATTAATTACAGGTAACGTGAGTAATCCAATGTAATAAACATGTAAAAGGTTTTATTGCATGGATTATTTGTGTTCAAAGAACGATAATAAAAAGTTGAATGTAGTCAGACAGGATTTCAGAATGGTTAAACTTATTAGTTTAGAATTTCATAATTAAAATACTTAGAACTAAATTGGTATGTTTAATGAAATTAAGAGAAAATTATGTTTTGTGAAGTGATGAGAAATAAAGTTGTCAGAAATGGAGTGTGCAGTATAGAGACCAATAAAAAGATAGATAGAAGTAGTGGGGGTAATGCACAAACCGTTCTACCAAGAACAAAGGAACTAAGTGGAATAGAGAGGTCGCCATTAGCAGTGCTGCTGCACGAAGACTGTTCAATCATCATCTAGGCTGATCGCCTGAACATCTAGAGCAATGATCAGTGCATATTCCATGGTTTGTAATAATTAGTTTAATTTGGTAAAATGCCCCATGTTGGTGCGTCATTTGTGATATTTTATTGAAAATAAAATTAAAATGAAAAATACTCTTGAAGAGAGCATAGAAAATTTCTAATTGGGTCTAAGTTCTTTAATATAGGGTACTCTGAAGAATTTTAAATAAAAATACAGAATCCAATTTTTTGAAATGTACATTTATTATTAATAAAAATATTATAAATTACACACAAGTTAAATATTTCCTGAAAAAACACAAAAATGCGTATATCGTCACATTTTTTAAAACATCATAAAATTATAATTCATCCACATTTTATTTATTTTTTTATTAATTTTGTGGTTGCAACCTAATTCAAATTAAGAATTTTTATATATAAGAATGCAATATACTCAAAATTTACAATACTTTTATTATCAATTTTTTTTATTAATTACTTATTCTTTAAACATTAAATCCAATAAAATCAACTCCTGAATATTTGTTATTTTAATTTTATAATCATTATTTTTTTAAAACATAATCTTCTCTTAATTGAAACCATGTTGATATCCCTGCAAACATTCTATCCAAATTTCTTTAGTAAACTGTATATTACAGTTATTTTTCTGTATAACTTGAGCATGTTATACCAAGCATGCTAAACACTGAAACTAAATTCTGTATCATACTTAGAATTTTCATTTTATTCAAACTATTTCCTTGTTCAAACCGAATATCGTCCTCTGAACTCATATCACATCTATTAAAAAAGAATCATATTTAAAACATCCGATCTCTCTAAAAAAGTAAGTTATTCAATTTTACATTTCATTTTCAAAATAATCACTTGTCTGATTGTTCCTTTATTCAAAAATAACTTATCAAAATCACATGATTTTTTTCAAACACGACATCCTGTTCAGTCCACTGTCCACCTTTGTCTAATTTAATTCAACTTTTTCCTTGTCCCACTTTCACACAACACACTTATATGCACTTCTACACAGTTGTCATGTTTCTCTTATATCTAATATTATATATGTTTTATTATTATTAACATATTTTTTACAAACCTCTCTGACCATTTAGTACTAATTACTTTCTTTCTTTATTTGTATTCTTTATTTAACTGTATCTATTATTATTATTATATTCTATAACAAAATACATTTTCTATCCACTGCCTTGAGTCAAACTACTTTTCTAGTCAGACCAAGTTTACATAACCAAAAATGTACCCTATTACAGGTTTGATACTGTTATTTAACTTTGAATCTAAAACTAAATTCAGTGCAAAGTTACGCCTTGGTATAACGTAAAAAAGAACATTATAATTGGTAATTTATGTCTTAAAAAAGTAAAGGCAATAATGGCAAGTAATGTCAGTTTAAATAATGGCGTTGTAACGTTATGAAAGACATTGGCTAATAATAGCTAACTGAATTGTATGAACTTTGATTTTGAATTTGATCGATAAGAATACTTGTAACATGAACTATATGAACATTTAATTTGAATTTGATCCTTGTGAATACTTGTAAGAAGAACTAATGTTTAATATTTATGAAACTAATGTCTAATAATTTGTCATGTTTATTCACTGTACGTATTTCAGAGAAAGTTAAGCAAAACGGCTTGACTAGATTTTGTATGTTACAAATATAAATAGAACTTGTTAATAAATGTATGTTTTATTTCATTATTTAGCGTATCTAGTACATTTTCCCGTAATTCATGACCCAAGTTAGCAGATTAACAATGCAGATCTACTCCACAACCAGAAAATTCCAGGAAAGTCAACATGTCGGTCAAGGTTTGACATATAACAATTTTATTATTAATTGATAGAACAGAGAGTTTGGACTAAGTGCAATACAAAAGAGTTTTAAATCCTTTAATAGTTTTTGCTGGGATAATTTTTTTGTTGTAAATAAATTGATATGTTATGTTTATTAAGTATTTAATGTATATGGAAATTTTAATTTTAATAGAAAAAAAATTGTTGAAAAGTCAAATTCTCAAATTAGAAAGAAGTAAGTATAATCAAATTTAAAAAGTTTCAATTGTTTTAAAATTTGATAAAATACCAACCTGCTCTTAATTTTAGGAATTTATTTGTTTTATACTAATATAGAAGATGAATTTATATAAATAATAATAATAATAATAATAATTTAATAATATTTGTATGTTTGTGAAAAAATAATTGTGTTTAAATATCAATGAAAAGTTAACTTTAATGTAATAGCAGATATTTCTTGTTGAAACTCCATATTCAAGGATAAAATAAAGCAAAAGCTTAAAGTTTCAAATATTTTAATAATATAAATGAGCTACAATTGTTTCGCCTTGTGGCAACTGATTGTTTCATCGGGCAACTGATAATTTACAGGTATAGACAACTATTTAAACATAAGTAACAGGAAACTGAAATACAATAGAGAAATCGGGAAAGTTAGGGGGGGGTGACCTAGCAGGTAGATAAAGGTTATTGAACTACGTTACGGATGGGTTTTAGAAGGGATGACAAATTTAATACAATTTGGTCATTTAAGTTGAGAATAGGCCTAAGTGAAATAGATCTATTTATTTCTAAACGTTCTAAATTATTTAACCTATTGCTTTTATTTTCTATATGTAAGAGTTTAACATTCAATTTCGGATCAAAACTATGACCTGAGTCCAAAAGGTGGTTAGCAAAGTTAGAGTTTCTATAGCCATGTTTCCAGCTATTTCTTAGAACATGTAAATAAATTGTAAATACAATTGTAGCTCATTTATATTATTAAAATATTTGAAACTTTAAGCTTTTGCTTTATTTTATCAATGAAAAGTTAATTTGTTGCAAAAAGTGATATATATATATATATATATATATATATATATATATATATATATATTCTATAACTAAGAATTGTGCTTGCAATTATTTTAATAATCGACACACTGGTTAACAACTACATCTAAGTGACTAATCTAGATTGTGATCAAGGAACTTTCCAAAGAATTTGCTTTTGAGATAAGTAATAAAAAAGATAAAATTTGCTCGTGAGTTCCCTGAACTACGGAAAAATTAATAATAATTACTGGAAGCATTAAATAAAGCGGGGTACCAATAGTTTAGGCCCAACCTAAATTGCTGAAGGGATTAAGAACTTCAGGTGAAAATTGTAAAAGCCTACACTTCCAGTGAACCATTTAAATCCACTCAATACTCTCAAAAACAAAGCCTGTAATAAATACTACAGATAAATAAAATAACACAGATATAAATACAATTTAAAAAAACAATATAGCACATTAAAATATCTACAAAGAATAAGTTCTTACAGACACCTGCAGACTGAGTTCAGGTACTTCTGTAAAGGTATTCTTCGACAGAGTAAAAAGATTTTTTAGGGGATAGCACCTGAGTGAACTCTTGAAACTCTGGATAGAACTAACTCTTATTTTGACAGTTCACAATATTTTGCCTAAAGATTTTTATAAGAAAGAAAAGAAAAATGTATAATAGTAAAATTATACATGTTACCTGTGTTAAATTAGCTGAAGTACTTGCTGTGAAAGCCAAGAAGGCTGGTGAATATTCATCAAACGACAAACTAGTCATAAGCATTTTTTGAATATAAAATGATTTCCCAGTTCCTGTTGGCCCCACCATCAGTAGAGGAATCTTGTGACGTACATGCATTTCTAACACATGTAAATACCTATAACATAAACAAACATTTCATCCTTATACAACACATAAGTTGGTTTAATGTTTTCAAAATGGCTAAGAATATTAATTAAAAACCTTTAACATTTTACGAAAAAAAATGTCAAAAATATAAAATAATATCATTTCAACAAGTGTTTTGTAGACCATCACTGTGTACAATTCCAGTAAAACATCAACTGGTTCACCATAAATCACAGTCACAAGAAATTAATAAGTCACAAGAACCAATTAGATCTTGCACTAAGGGCCCAGAAATTATATTGTAACCAACCCCAACACTCTATACCTGCTTTCGTCTAAACCAGTCATATTATAAGTTTTATCATATCCCCTTCAGCCCTATGTTCATATTCTGTTTCACATTTTGAAACCAATTTTAGTTTTTCAATTGAATGTATACTGTACAATATTAATACACATTTTTGGGGACAGTTAAACAGTTTTTTTTTTTTTTTTTGGACACATTTTCAGATAATTTAGAGATGAAGTTTTTGCTGTTGGGATTCTATAGCTGGGTACATGAATTCATTAAATAGTCAGAGTAAGTGAAAAACAAGCTCTCCATAAGTAGTCTCACTTGCATTACTTTTACTTTCTCTATTATAAATTTAGCTTTAGAGAAATCTAAAAAAAGGTTTTTAAAATTTTGTTTTGTTAGGGCTCAATTTTCTGTTTATTTTATACTGTAACTATAATAATGTATTATTTTCCTAATAAACTTATAGCTGATCATTTTATTGTACCAGCAGGCCTACGAAATTTGTCATTGTTTTTGTGAGTATTTAAAAAAAAATTAATTCTTTTAAAAAAGTTGTATTATTATTTGTTTGATATTATACTTACTTTGCAGTGTCTACAGTAGGTATAAGAGTGTGCTGAACATTAGGAGTTTCTTCTATTTTAAAACTACGCAATAATTCAGGCCAATATTTCCAAGATCCTTTTCCTTTGAAATAATAATAGTGGTCATGCAACAAGCCATCCATAGGTATCAAAACATCAACTGCATCCATTGTTTCAGGCATCAAATGTTCAGAGTTTTTGCCTAAACAGTTATTTTTTTTCATATTTATTAATAATTTTAAATGTTACTTTATAGTTTATGAGGTTTAACCTAAGAGTATATATATATATATATATATATATATATATATATATATATTATGACACCTAGAAAAGGTTAGTTTGATTAAATATTTAAAATCGCGGGTAATTGTAGTGGGGATGACTTGAGTCAAATGCGTATCTAATGACTTTCAATATTAGACAGAATAAATTCATAATTAAAAATAGATTTCCAAACGTAAATAAATAATGATGTATAGTTTTAAGATAATTTTTCAATAAAGTGTTTATTAAGTGTATGTTTTGTATAATGATGTGATCGAACACTCTCAGGAAGTGAATTAGATATTTGAATCTAACGGTGGTTAGGATACTGCATACGCAGCTTAACCAGAATGAACAGGTATTGGGATTGCGCCATGTGATTCGCCAGTCTTTGTATAGGAGTTGACAGAGCAGGACCTATTGTAGTGTGGTTCTCCAAGTTTTATTCAAAAAATGTAAAACGTGAAAGAAACTGTTATTTCGTGACGGATATAGTGTACAGACATTGTAATGAATACTAAAGATAATAATTTTATGTTTTTGAAATCGTATTTGCTTAAAATAGTGGAAAGAACTAGATTGTTCGATACTGAACATGTGCTTTGTGATTACGGACAATAGACTATTGTGTTTTACATGTTGTACGAACAATGGTGTTAAAGAATCGTAACACAGACTTTGATAGAATCATAGGTGCAGTTAACATAATTTCAACGCTAGAAATCCAAGCAAAATCCAGGACTTCGAACAGACGACATTGTGAACAAGACATTTCCACAGTTTGGTAAACCGTGTTATATAACACGCTATATTCAATTTTGTAATTTTTATGTAAAATATAATATATTATGTTTCTTTTTGTGTAATAGATATAACTTCAGTAATTTTTAATCAAGTAAATTTTTCAATCTGAGTACCAAATTGGTAATTGATACAAATGACTTTTTATATTACAGTCAGATAAGTAAACAATTATTTTAATAATTTTTTTAATTCGTGAGAGTAAATTATACTTGCAAGTTTTAAAATAAATTTTTAACAATTTTAAATGAAATCAGACTTTGGCAAAAGCCAAGAAAAACTAATTGATAGGATGTTAATAATAAATGATATTCATGACAAAATTGTTCATGACAAATGATAATGTACTTGGTATGTTTTTATGTCTAATAAATATCTATGTTAAAATTTCAGTTCCAGTGTTTTTCATTCCAACCAGAAGTCACTGAAAGTACACTTTTGACAGAGCTCACACCCGAGATTAAATTCAATTTAAATTCATAAAATAATAATAAGTTAACTTTTCAAAATTGACAAGAACTCGTCTGGCGCCCGTAAATGCTGAGCAAACTTTTAAATTCAATTGTAAAATCAAATTCAATTTCATTTTTTTTAAGTAACATTAACATATGAACCCTTAAGGTCATAAATTTCATAAATGTTATAATATATATACAAAGGTTACTTTATAGTTTATGAGGTTTAACCTAAGAGTATATATATATATTATATAATATACATCTTGAAGGCTGTTTCAGGACCTGGCTAGGTGTCGTATTCCTAAAACCTTGATCTGAGTCTTTGAATAGCTATGTTTGTATTCAATTTCTAAAATACTTCGTACCACCCATTATAAATCATAGAGGATTTTTTGTTTCTAACCTCTACATATATAAAATGCTATTTCTCTTTGTATATAACTCAAGAACTACTATGTGATTTTCCAAAAATTTTTTTTTTATATAGATACAAGAATAATTGGCTAGGTTTTAGTCTTTGTTTGATTTAAAATGATTCAGTAGTTCCCTAGTTATAACATTAATTTATCAACAAGAGTTATACTAAAACCCAGTATTTTTTACATACTTTCTTACATTAAATATATAGAAAATACTGGGTTTTAGTATAACCCTAGTTGACAACTCTAGTGGAAATAATCCATGTTATAGTATAATACAAGTTGAAATAAGTTCTAGCTGAGGATATATTTTATATTATTTAAATATTAATTAAGGTGATTAAACATCACTTATTAAATTAATTAAATTAAATCACTTATTAATTAAATTTGATCACTTTATTAAGGTGATGTCAATTTTTCAGTACATACCCTTTTAAAAAGTTAACATTTTTCATTAATACTATGATTGATAAATGGTTTTACCACTATAATGGAAATATAAATATATTTTTAAATGAAATAAGTTATAGATCAGGAGAATATATACTTGATGGTAATTTATCAATATATACCCTTTATCAAAGGTAGCATTTTTCATTAAAAATCTTGAATATTAAATGTTTATAACACTATAACGTCAATAGAATTACTTTTTTGAATTAAGTAAGTTCTAGGTGAAGATAATGTATAGGTTATGGTAATTTTTGATTGGTATATTTTGGATGTTTGATATTTGTATTTTTGATGTTTGGTAAATTCAATGTTAAAAGAAAAAATGTATCATTTAAACTTTGATTGAATAAGTTCTAGCTGATGATTAGGTATAAATGATATCAACTTTTTAGTATGTACCCATTTTGGAAGTTAACATATTTTATTCAAATTTTGAATGGTGAACGTGTTTAACCCTTTGCGATCGGCAGGCCAGCAGGAGTGGCCACAACGCAGTCAGCAGCCACTCTGAATTCTTTCCGCATAAATTGGTTCCGGCGGTCGGACGGCCAGCTGTACTGGCCATGCTCCACTCCGCGTCAACTCGGCATTCATAATGTCGGCTTCTTCCCACCAGGTCGGAATTATTTTTATCACAGACTGCAATTTTTACAAAGGGTATTTATTTATTTTTAAACATAAACCAATTCCATTTTAACAATTATTTTCTTAATATACACAGACAAACAAGATACTGAACTAAACAAATTCGTATGTTTCAAGTTAAAAGGGAAAATAATGCCTAATTTACTAATTATACAAATATCACATATATTTCAAAGTTACACAAACACCTTGTCAGTTTTTTATTTTAACACAAACAAACAATTTAAAAATTTTTATTAGTAGGTATACACAAACAAAAAAGATACTGAACTAAACAAAATCATATGTTTCAAGTTAAAAAGGACAATAATGCCTAATTTACTAATTATACACAACTAACACATATTTAAAACTGACGAGAACACCTTACAGTTTTTTTATTATTTTAAAACAAACAAACAATTTTTTATATTTTATTAATATAGATATACAAACAAACAAGATAATTAACTAAACAAAATTATGTTTCAATTTAAAAGGGAAAATAATGCCTAATTTACTAATTATACACAACTAACATATATTTAAAACTGACGAGAACACCTTACTGTTTTTTTATTTTAAAACAAACAAACAATATTTTATATTTTATTAATATAGATACACAAACAAACAAGATAATGAACTAAACAAAAAAATATGTTTCAAGTTTAAAAGGAAAATTATGCCTAATTTACTAATTATACAAAAATCTCAAGACACTGTGTGTACGTTCTCAATGTTGTAAGAAAAGAGCACGTGTTGATTTTGGCATTCCCGGTGATACTTTTCAATGATAAAGCTGCCAGAACTGCTGGTCATTTAGTTAAATAGTTTCTCTATAGGTTACAGCACTCTACACACACCACAACATAAAAATATATTGTTAAAATGCAACAAATGTTACTTGGCTAGTGCTGCTGGCCTTCCGAGTGTTCGACGGTTTTTATCTTGGCCAGTACCACTGGCCATCCGAGCGGCAGGAACAACTAATGTGGAATTAAATCCGAGTTGTTGCACAAATGTCCGCGGCCAGTACAGCTGGCCATCCGACAGATCAGGACAACCTATAAATACTCTATCCGATCCCAAAGGGTTAACTTTGTAACGCATTTATAATGACTTTTTTGAACAAAATAAGTACTAGCTCATGACAAGTTATACGTGATGGCAATTTTTCAGTATATATTTATTTTAAAGTTAACAATTGTCATTAAAACTTTGATTGGTAAATATTTTTACCACTATAACGTGAAAACAAATACTTTTATGAATGAAATAATTTATAGGCCATGACAAGATATACTTGTTGGCAATTTATTAATTTTATACAGTTTTTAAAAAAAAAAAAATTTCATTAAAACTTTGAATTTTTAATTATTTTGTAATTTAAATTGCATTTTTGTTATTTAAATTACTTTATAGTAATACTTGAATTAAATTATTATTATTTAAAAATATTATTTATTAATTTATTACTGGTTGGAAGATATCCTATGCTTACAAAATCCAAATTTTAGGTGTAATACCCTTGTAACATTTAAAATGCATGTAGATAGAATATTTAGTGACATAAGAGATTATGGAGACTCATCAAATACAATTTCTAGAACATTTTATTTTACTGTTTCAACTCATGGGGAATTGTTAATGGCTTAAACACCTTCCCAATCTTAATTTTGGATATAAAAACCATGAAATATTTACATAGAATATCTATTTATATAAGAGATTGTGGAGACTCGGCAAATACAGTTAAAAGATAATTTTAATAAATCATATACCGTTTCAACTTATCATGTTTTATAAAATTAAGTGTTGTCGAGCTAATTATAATATTTAAATGAAGTAGAGCGCCATTTTGTAATATTTATACACATGAAATATTAATATTAAAAAAAAGATAATAATACTAATAATAAAAGAAATAGTCTTGAAGAGAGTATAGAAAATCTCTAATTGGGTCGTAAGTTCTTTTATAGTGTACTCTGGAGAATTTCAAATAAAAATACAGAATTCAATTTCTGAAATGTACATTTCGTTATTATTTAAAAAATATTATAGATTGAAATACAAGTTAAAATATTTCCTCAAACGAAAACATAAATCATCATATTTTTATAACATCATAAAATTATAATTCATCCATACTTAATTTATAATTAATTTTGTGGTTGCAACCTAATTCAAAATATAAATCTTTCATATATATATATACATAAATGCAATATACAGTACTCAAAATTTACAATATTTTTATATTACCAAAATTATTTTTACTAATTACTTATGTAATACCAAAAAAAGGTTAAATAAAATATTTATTATAATGGAAATCGTATTGCGTAGAGGGTAATGGAACGTAAGTCAAAAACATGGCTTATGGCTCTTAAAAATAAAACAAAGTAAATTCAACTAGAATAGATTTCCAAACACAAGTAAATTATAATGTATAGATTTTAAGGAAATTTAGTCATAAGAAATTTAATAATTTGTGAGTGATTAAAATTAGGAGATTGGACAAATTGTGATTTGCGTAGTACTCGAACAGAGGACTAGATGAAATGTAGACGAGACCAATATCGCTTATGCGGTGAGATTAGGAACATAGCCGGGTACCGGATATAGAAATTCACCATGCGTTTTGATCAGTCTTAGTCGAGAGTTTGTAGGTGATTGTTGTGCTAAAAAAGTCTTAGTTTGGGACCTGATGAGGTCAGACCTGTAAAAGTTGGTATAGAGGTGTTTTAATAAAAATGCAATAAGTTTAATTTTGAGTCTTGGTTGAGGAGTTAAGATGGTTAGACGTGTTTAATAGAGTCTTAGATCAGAGTGTTGAGGAGATGAGAGTTTTGGGTGAAAAGGACGATGTAGTCAAAAGTTTTGATTTGATCTTAAAGTGTTTAAGACATATTTATTCGTACCAAACTAATATCATTCACAGAGTAATCTAAACAGTAAAGTCGAGTGTGTTAAATGGTATTAGATTGATTAGAACGGAAAAGAGTGTAAAACGAGTAACGTGTTACGCGCAAAGACATTTGACAATCAAGGTGTCTTATATTAAAACGGTCGAATGATGAACATTCATAAAGTGTAAAAAATGAACTAATAATGTTGATAGACATTCTTAACACAAACATTTACAA
Source organism: Aphrophora alni (assembly GCA_963513935.1). Taxonomy (NCBI): domain Eukaryota; kingdom Metazoa; phylum Arthropoda; class Insecta; order Hemiptera; family Aphrophoridae; genus Aphrophora; species Aphrophora alni. The sequence goes on along the minus strand of OY740769.1, from coordinate 61,218,507 downwards.
AGTGTGATTGAAGTGATTTCGATGGACCTCGTTCTCCGCGGACAGGACAAAGAACTATCATCAACTGCCATGTTACATGCACCACAACTGCGTAATGTGTTTTGCGACAACGGACTGGTAAAATGTGTTATATAACACAATAAGCTTAATCTATGTATCATACAAAATGTAATATGTTTCATGTTTCTAATCTTATAATTTGATATTTAAATATGTATATTTTCTATATGAATAAACAATAAATGTCGATTGACATATTTCTTTCTCTCAAAGATAAAGTTAATTCAATATTAAAAAACGGATATTTTAATCTGTTTTGTTTCTTAAATATTTTTTCTAGTTGCAACATAAAGTTAAATTCAAGTTTTCTAAAAATAGTCCTTCTTCAAAGGCAATAAAAAATTTAATTTGGATAGGATGTTAGTTATAATCAATTCATTTGATATTTTTGTGATGATAAATGTCATGTATTAATATTATTTTAATAAACTCATGTTAAAATTTCAGTCAACAAGAGTTCTCATTCACAACCAAACAATCACTGGGAGTACACTTTAAAAAAGAATCCACGCCGAGATATTTATAATTCATAAATTCGTTTGTTTTCAAAATTGATGTTAACACATCTGGCGCCTATTAGCTGAGCAATAATTTTAAAATTAAATTAATCATAAATAAAATTCTTAAATTTATTTTATTAATAAAGTAATATTTATAATTGAAACCTTTAAAGGTCTTATTTTATAACTATTACACTTATTCTCTAAACATCAAATCTAATAAAATCAACTCATGAATGTTTTTTATAATCATTATTTTTTTAAACATATTTTTCTCTTATTTGAAACCACGTGATATCTCTCCAAATAATCTATCCAAAATTTGTTAATAAACTGTAAGTTCCAGTTATTTTTATGTTTAGGTTTTTATGAAACATAATTTGAGAATGTCATACCAAGCATGCAAGCACTGAAGCTAAATTCTGCAATACACTTAAAATTTTCATTGGATTCAAACTATTTCTTTGTTCAAACTGCATGTCGTTTTTGAATTCACATCACATCTATTAAAAAGTGTTTTATTGAAAACATCCCCTCTCTCTAAAATGTAACTTATGCAATTTTTATATCTCATTTCCAAGAAAATCACTTATTGTCTGTAAAACATCCTATCTACTCGAACACCACGTCTTGTCTTTTTGAAAATATATATATTCACTGAACTGTTCAGCTTGGTCTAATTTCTTCAGCTTTTTCCTTGCCCCCACCTTTGCACACAACATAATGATGTCTCATTTCTTAAAGTTTTATGCACATCTACACTGTTGTCATGTTCTCTTATATCTAATATTATATAAGTTTTTATTATTAACACACTTTTAACAAATCTCTCTGACCATGTAGTACTAATTACCTTCTTTAATTATTTATACTCTTTATTTAAGAGGAGTTTAGAGGAGGTAAAATGCATATAATAATAATGTGACATAATAATACATAAAAAATTTCATGTAATAAAATTTTAGACAGATGTAGAGGAAAATAAATTGTAGGATATACAGGAATGATCAATCTGTATATACAAGGATAAAATCGGACGTGACAGGATAAGAATACCTATGTAAGAAAGCGGAAAACTTCTTAGTAGGATGTAAATACGTTAATTGATTAAGATAAGTAATTTGATGTTAATTTGTAAGGAAATAATTTGAATTTCGATGTTAGTAAATAATAAGGATTAATTAATATTGTGAAAAAATAATATTGTTAGTTTTAAGTGATTTATGGTTTGGAAAACGGAGAGTAATTTGTGAAGGTTTGAGAAATCTATGTAAGGCGTTGCCAAGATAAATAATAGTGAAGTTTTTTATGTTTTTTGATTTAAAATGAATAATGAGTAGAAAAATGTTAAATTTTGTTTTAAAAGAAGGTAGTATGGTGAAATAATAATAAATGAAGAGATTTTCCTAAATGAATTTAAAAAAAGAATAAATAATTAAGTAGAGCTTTTTTAAATAAATGATAATGGAGTTTGAGATAACAGATGATTTTTAAGGAATAGTTTGATAAAGGTATTTTTATGATAGTCACCAGTCTGTAAGTAAGTACAGACACTTACAAAACAAAACGCCGGGATCCGTGTATATCTAACATATTATATACTTCAATTTATTAATAAACCTACAGGTTAT
>OY740769.1:61069923-61216116 GCA_963513935.1 Aphrophora alni | reverse complement strand
ATATTAATCTACTACAAATTGTCCTCATTTGTATTATACTGCTATATTAGTGCTACCTAATTGCTATAGCAATACCAAACATTTATTAGCAAATTTCTTTTGCAAATGAAACTATAACATAGAAAGTTGAAACCCAAGACCATCAAATGATCATGGAATTTTTATTTTTTTTAAATTTAAACATTAAAAAAATTACATATTTATTCATTTTTTTATTTGGAGTTATTGCCACATTTTGAGATATGTAGTCTTTATTTTAACTAATAAAATAATCATACTTACCTCTCCAAATATCTTTATAAAAAATATCAAAATTTTCCCTGGAGTCGGAATCAAGTGCTCCTCCAAATCCCCAAGTACCAGCAAATAAAAAAGCTGCTTGTATCCAGATCAATAAGTTCTTTGTATCAGTATTACTGGCACATGCATCCTTCAGTAGCATATCAACCAACTGAATTGTTGATCTGTAAATTGATAAGACCTACATTATGAAATATAAACTATTTAGTCTACCCTTATAAATTATTTGAAAAATCATAACTGTTCAAATATGATTAAATAGCTGAGTTTATCCATGAATGTTGAAATAAAGTTATGTGCTATAACTTTTATAAATTATATCACCTATATAATGAAAATTTTTAAATGTGTATAAACCTACAAATACAAATTGATTGAATTTCAAAAATCAATAAAGTTTGGGTAATCACCTTCCTGCTTTCTAATTTTTATAATAAAGAAGTTGTCTCAGCCATTAAAAATTCAGTTTAAATTATGTTTTTTAAATGTTAATTTTTTCATCCAAGCTATTTCAATCAATTGTATTACTCCATCTGTTCCCTATCTATGTTCCCTGGTTCAATTTAAACATCACTCCAAAACCATTGTATTTGATATTTCTTTATTGTCATTAAATATGCAAAAAATACACAATAGACATTGTCAGAATTCTAACAAACAATTGTTAAATCTAATATTAGTCTTATAAGACTATAAGACATTCAATTCATCATCCATCACAAAATTTTGTACTGATAATTATTTTTACAAATAGAAAATTATACAATTTATTAAAATGCAATGATTTAGTTTAATATTAGCTGTACATGGATTCATATAATAAATTTTATAATATTACTATCTCTCAACTCCAACACACTATACAGTGGGTTATTAATAAACCATTTGTACAATTTATTCTTAAGTATTTTGAGAGGTATAGCTTTTATTTTAGGTGATAATTTGTTAAAAAGTCTTACTCCCAAGATATAATCATTGTTCGTAGATATGTTAAGTCTACAATAGAGAACACCAATTAAATAGTTATTTCTGGTATTATAGCTACGTACATTTGACCTACAACATAAGTCCATTTCTTAGCCCTCTATACTTGCTTATGAAGCTTCAGTATAACACATATATTACTGCTATTGACCCAAAGGTAGAGACCATATCTAATTACGGTTTGAAGTTGTGCAAAGTATATCATTTTTATGTATTTAATGGGCAACTTAGATTTTATTTTCCTAATTAAGAAAATAATTCTCAATAGTTTTTACTTAGTTCCTTTAAATGATAAGGCCATTTAAGACTCAAATTAATGAGAATACCTAAGAGCTTAATATATATATACTAGAGATCGCCCAGTGGTTGAAATCCGACCAAAAATTCAGTTGATCTGGACCCAATTAGTTTAAAAATATAATTTTTGTTTTTTATTTTTTAAATTTATGTTAAATTGTTATATACCTATGATCGTAAAGCTGATTGTTTTTGCCGAATAAAATGTAATCTGGTGCCTTCTATACGCACATACTTATCAACTATCAATTGCAAAAATAATTTTTTCTGCAAGTGGTGTAAGAGACTAAAGTCATCGTGAACTGCAAGTCTATAGCATGCATATTGTAGCATGGTAACTTTAGTTCTAGGCGCTCTCGAAGACGACGCACTTGGTATGTTGTGTGACATATTAACATGCCACCCAGTATCTCCATTTGGAAATAACATCGGATAAGCTAATGGATAAAGCGATGAATCCAAAACAGAGACATTATGTACTGTACCATTTACTTTTTAAAATGCAATCATGTTTCGTTCAAAGGGTGGCTCACCATTAACAGTACTGAAAATGACAGCTACATCTGTTTGAACTGCATCATTGTATCGACGGATATCTAAACCACGATTTACTTTAATGACCAAACAAATCTCTTTGCTTTGATTTCCAGGAATATTGCAGTGATCTCTCATTGTATTAAAGGAGTGTACATAAGGGTTTACACATTCTAATTCAATAGAAATGTCATGCATCAAATTCCTATCGCATGTTTATTTAATTGGTTTCTAAATCTATGGTGGTGTCTACGTCATAGAAATATAACTGTCCATAAACTGGTGCATTTAACGAAGTAATTGGACCTGCTATGTGGTAGAATGTGACATGAATTTTAAAATGGTACACACCACGTAACATTGTGTTGGCGATTGTCGCCTCAGAGCTGAACCATTGCAAACGATGAATTGTAATTACGAATGTTTTTAAAGAAATTCATTGATATTTTTTTTTTGATATTCTGATCAACAGAATTGAGACCGTCATAAAGTGCTTTGAAAAATGCATTTTGAGTTAAAGGCAGTAAAACAAATTTGCCTTTATGATAGCATGAAGTGAATGTCGTTGTCTCGCGTTGGGTAACTTCTGGTTGGAAATGTTTAGCATTACAAAAATTAAACTTTAAACTCATAAGTCCAACATCAAAACTATCAAAATTAGATGGAAACATTCTTAAAGCAGATTTAAATTCATCCCTCATATTATTATCTACATTATTTATATTATGACAAAGTGTATAATGTCACACTCTATCTCGATGTCTTGCTACACAACCTGTTAAAATGCGTCTTAAAGGCATTTTAATAACAAACTCATTCAAATTAGACCTAACGCAAATGATATAAAACAAATATTGAAAAATAATGAAATGTAGGTACACAAAATTAAACACAATGAAATAGGTTAAAAACATGATTTGGTTTTTTTGCATTTGAATATGCTGGAGGAAAGTTTATCTAATGTTTATATACTTTCATGTTGAGACGCGCTGCCCAAATATCTCACAGTTGAAAACACTTATTTCCACTTTACATCGTCATTAAATAGGCATTATATATAAAAACACAAATACCACTTAACACTTCGATTAAAACTTTACTTGAAATATATTTTGTTGATATAAACCCTTCTAGGTTACAAAGGATAATTTTTCGGTTACACGGTCCCTATTGCCATTTCATATGTCTGAAACATCTGTTCTTCATGTTTTGCTAGCATTTGTTATGACAACAGCTGTCAAAATATAATGACTCAATCAATTACGGTTCTTCCATAAGATTAACATTGAAACTTTGAAGGCCTGTGGGGCGTAGCCCTGAGGGCCGATGTAAATTATAATGGGTTTCTGCTCATCTACAGGACACGACCTATCCAACAGTATGCGCGAATTTCTCCTACGATGCACACAAGCTGAGAAAAAGGAGGACAAGTTTTGTGCTTGCCTATTAATATAAAGATTATACCAATGAAGATGGTATCATCAGCAAAAGACAACAAATACGAAGGAACGTTACGCAGTAGATCATTTATATATATCAAAAATAGAAATGGTCTAGGAACTGAATCCTGAGGAACACCATGATTAGTGATATTAACATTAGAAACCTTGCCATTTGTATTTACCACTTGTTTCCTAGGAAGATAGGATTTAAACAATTCCAGCTCATTATCAACAATACCTTAATATTGTAATTTATCCAGCAAAATTTAATGGGACTCTGAGTCAAAAGCCTTGCTAATGTCGCACAAAGTGGCCTGAGAAAAACCCTTTCCTTCTTTTATAGATAGAATCTGTTTAACCAGTTGACCCAAGACATTAGCTGTATTTCTGCTGAGTTGAAACCATACTGCTGGTTATTAAACAGTTGGTTGCTCTCAAATCCATACAACTGCGTTTTAATTACGGACTCAAAAATCTTAACGATATAGGTGTACCTACACGAAATAGGTTGATAGCTATCCGGGTTGGAGATATTACCATTTTTATAAATCGGGGTGATTTTGATATTTTTAGGCTTTGATGTATACACCATTATACAAAATAACCTTATTCACTCTTACAATGTTTATTTAATAGTTTTACTTTTATTATTATTATTATTATTTCACCTTAACTTGAATTTATATTTATTCGGTAATTCTGCGCAATTACTTGGTCAACCCCAAATTTTTTCATATTTTACTACGGTCATAAGGATGTTCTCAGAAAGCAAGAAACATAAAATTTAAGGCCCGCAAGGCCATCTGCCGAGCGATAAGAAGGTTCAAAGTCCACGCGATAACAGTGGCTTGCGGGAGACGCGCGGAAGGCCAGTTGTGACAGTACCGTTATATAATTACTAGCATCTCCCGTCGCGGCTTTGCCCGCAAATCATTCAAGTTGTGATCTATACGTTTATTAAATCGCATGTTTTGGTAAAAAAGTACTGATTTGGAGTACTGAGTGGTATTTCCCATCTACGCATCTAAACATGCACGCATGCAGGTATACAAAAGAATACCTGCATGCGTGCATGTTTAGATCTGTACCTAATGTAAACAAAACATAGTATATTATAAATTTGGTTTAGAATCGAGAAACAAATTGACCTATTCTAAGAAAATAAACTTTATAATCAGCCTAGTTGCTTAATAAAATTCGTTTTTCTTTTTGTATTTAATACCCTTTAAAATTAAAATTTCGCAAAATCCTTTCTTAGTGAGCGTCTATGACCTCATGCAAATATGCCTTTAAATTTTGGTATCAATATCTTTGTTGGTTTTTGCTCTACGTTGATTCTCTGTCAGTCAGTCATTCATTCAATCAGTGAGGACAAAGCCGTTTATATATATAGTGATATATAATGACAGGTTTGGCCAGGTAGCTATATATATATAGGCCTATATATATAGCTACCTGGCCAAACCTGTCATTATAGGCCTTCCTTGCGTCTCCCGCAAGCCACTGTTATCGCGTGGACTTTGAACCTTCTTATCGCTCGGCAACCTGTACGATGGCCTTGCGGGCCTTAAATTTTATGTTTCTTGCTTTCTAAGAACATCCTTATGACCGTAGTAAAATATGAAAAAATTTGGGGTTGACCAAGTAATTGCGCAGAATTACCATTTATTCAATTTATCATGTACAAATATACATTTTCCCTTCATACCAACAAATGAATTATTATGACAAGTTTTGTAATCACCTACATCAGGTTTGTTTACAATCTCCTAGGCTAAATGTGTTTTTTTTAAACTTTTTAAGTACTCTTTCATATATAAATAGTTAATTTGTGTTTATAAATCTTAAAGTAAAATGTAAGTGTGTTGTGTTGTGTATTTAACATCAGTGTTCTTTTAATTATTATTTATATTTACTATTACATCCCCATTTATAATATATCATATTGAATTTCCTAACTTAGCCTAATATTTTCAAACCATTACATTACATACAATACAATACATATATATTGGTCGTATAAGTAAATTTATAGAATCTAAAATTGAAAACAGAGACTCAAAATAGATTATTAATTTGACAAACGCAAAGAAGATTTAGTATTATTCTACATTAAACAAACATTGTTAGAGAAATTATAATTTAAGAATGTAAACATTACTTCTTCTCTTTTTGTTCTTAATTTGGGATCAATATTTTACAAAATATAAATATTAGAATTGTATTATACATGGCGTACTTTATGGAAATATTTCAATGATTTTTTTAAGGTAAACTTACTTTTTATGTGTGTGAGTTTATATAATATACAAACAACTAGTTTACCTTAACTTTTGGGTGAAATTTAAATAGAGCCAAACCCTTTTGGGACTGTTAACTAAGTTACCTGAAGTTTCTTTTATGATAGTTTGGAATTTTGCCCCTCTCCTCAAAATTTTTAATTGGAAACCTGTATCTTATGAAATGTCAAATTAAAGGTGATATCGTTTTATGTTCTTTAATTATTTTACATGTCACAAGATGCGGACTTCCATTTGAAAATTTTCAGTACCTCGCAATTCCCCATTTTAGAGACAGGGGCAAAATTCCAAACTATCATAAAAGAAATTTTAGATGATGTAGTTAACAAAAGCTCTATTTAAGTTCAGACAAAAGTTAAGATGGAGAGAGGGACTTTATTACCACACTGCACATAATCAATATAAATGATGGAAGAAGTAATATTTTAAAATATATCTGTAATGGCGACTAGGACATTTTGAATTATACTTCACTAACAAACATAAATACTATTTACTTACTTAACAATATTAGAAACACCAGCATTTGAAAGTTGATTGCACTGTTTTCGAATAAAGTACAAACATGGAGGACCTAACCAATCAAACATCCCTATCAAGTTATGTTCTTGTTCTTCTTTATATATATCTGGAGCAGTTTCAAGCCAAGACTCTACCAGAGGACGCCACCCTAATGTGCTTGACTCCATATAAATCATTCCACATCGTGAAACAGTAGCAGGAGAAGCCTGAATAAATATAACATAATTTTCTGATTTGATCATTTCAGTTGAAAAAAAAAATATATTAAATAAATCTACGGTTTTGTGAAATAATATTTTAGTGTTTTGTTATGGAGTGGAAACTGAGTTTTTTTTTTTTATTGTGAAAAACTAAATATTTTAATTTATCAAATGTCTGATCAATTTTTTAAGTTTTCAATTTTAATTTTAAAAAAATTTAATCCAGTAGGGACAGTTAAATTGTCAGCATAACCCCCTCCCTCTCTTTGTACTTTTGGTTGTTTGTTTAAATTATTCCTTATGTCACCCACAATCATTTTTAAATGTTTACAAATATATTTATTTGAGAATGGTTAGTTGATTCCATATAAGGCTAAAAAAGAACAACCAAGAATGAAGTCCTTATGACTTACCATTTCTTACACCTCACTGAACTTGACTGTTTGTGGACAATAATTGAAATAGATTTCTACTCCTATTTACATCTATAACGAATGACCACAACACCATTAAATCTTAAACTATTCTGTTAAATATTTTAAAATTAATGTATTTTTCATACTACGCTATTAAATCTATTTATAAAATGGTTCTCATAACTGTGGTCTACTTGATCTTTGATTTAAAACTTGTACAGTGTGGTGCTATGTTGTTGCTGGCTCAGAAGCTCAAGACAGCATAGACCACTAATTCCTATTCTACAGGATGCTAAAAACGAACATCCTGTCAAACATAGTCAAATATTTCCGAATCCCTACGTAGTGAGGCAAGAAGCACATGGAAGAGCTCGCCAAAATTGAGCCCTTGTTATGTAGTTAGTTGATAGTTCATTGTCTGTGTTCTGTTGACTAGTCATGCTCCCTCACCCTGTTTTATTATCAATAATTAATAATATTCTCATTTCTCATACTTGTGATGTGTTATTGTTTATTTTTGTATTATGATAAAATTTGTACTATTAGTGTTTTGTAACAAAATAGATGTAGAACAGTATAAACAATATTCCTATACAAGAACTAGGAAGACATACCCAACAACTTAGGACTAGGAATACTATATCCAACAATTTTTGCCTACAACAATCAACTTATATGGGTTTTGATTGGTTTATGTATGTGTTAAGTGTCTTGTGTTATAATTTATGTAAAGCATTTGAATTAATTTGACAAGTGACAGTTTCAGACAAAAATATATCAATTATACAATTAGAATAAATAAATAAGATAGAACTGAAGATGAGAGTATGCTGCCAAAACTATTCATCAATTGATATAAAATAGACTATAGAAAAGATATAACTTATTACTGTTAACTATCAAAATTATTTAGTGACTTAAAACTCTACTAAGAACAATTTATTACACATAGTAAATGGTCATCCTATAGCAACAAACAGCCATTATGGTGAGAATATAGCCTGATTTGTGCAGTAAATAAGCAAATCCTCAAAGGACATACAGGTAATTTACAGATTGCAATATTTCTACAATATTCATTCACCCAAATATTAGTAAAATGTGTTAAACAGCAGTGTGTTCAGATGACTAGTGAGAGACAGCATTTATTAAGAATATTATTTTCTTAGTTTCAGTATACATAAAAAAAACTCAATATTTATAGCACTGAAAGTGGTTATAAAACAGTTAGGGGATGTTAGAAGGTTTATAATGAAAACATTTTATCTTAGCTTAAACACTGATGCTTATGCTAAAAGAATAACATAGTTTTTTACCATGTTATTAATCATTGTTAATTGTACCTTTATATATATATATATATATATATATATATATATATATATATATATATATATATATATATATATAAAAGTGACATTCAGCATAATGCTGTTCTAAAATGAGATTAATTTCAATTCTTTGTCAGAATATCTCTAAAAAACATATTTAATTAATACAGTGTACTCACGATTATCCGCCAATCGGATTATCCGCGAGTCTTGTGAAAAAAATTAGTAATAAAATGTTACAGTTCTCTTTACCTAATTAGTACAGGTAAAACCAGTAAAACTACAATAACAAAGTTGTGCAGTAGAGATAAGCTTACTGTTTAGAGTGGTTGGACTGTTGAGCTGAGATTCGAGTCATTAACGGACCAAGCAGACAAAGAAAGAGGGGCGAACGAAGAGCAAAGTGTAAGTGAAGAGGAAGAAGGAACGAACTCCACAATTGACACACAAAGTGGCCGTGCAACACATCAATGGACTGCTCACTGCTCCGGTATTTAAGGGTACAAGAAGACAATGACATGCAGTTAGCTTAAAAAGTCAAGAATCAAGAGACAGTGTTTGCTCAGTAAGAAACAAAAAAACAATATTTTTTGAAATTTGCAAAAAAACTTCTAGAGCAGAAAATCCGTAAAATTTGCAATAATGGGTTAAATAACTAACCATTTCAAAAGTTATATACATCCATGTTTTTTGTAAATTTATGATTTCTCTGATTAACAAACTATATTCTAAGCTATTTCAAAAACCAGTGATCATACCAATTTGACATCATTAAAGATGATACAACATAGCACTTTTCCTTACAGTTTTGTATTATGTACACAAAAACATTTTAAAATATATAGGTTCAATGAAAACTTGTATGTTTTATATTGGAACTGAATTTATATACATAAGTGGAATATGTTATTGATTATTAATGAACATTATAAAATGTATTCTAGCAACCCTGATTGAACATTTCATGGTCTGCTAAGTTCCATTATGATTGTAGTAGCAGAAGCTCTAATAAGAAAATAAAATTACCTGTGTTAAATCCATAACCTCAAAAATCATAGACATTGCATTTGTCATAGCAATCACCTCTCCTGAATTGAGACACAGCTTTTTGTTGTCATCAAGAACTGTGTTCATGTTTTCTATCCACACAGCATCTACAGGACCATCAAATACTATCCATTTCCGATCATCATTGTCAGCCATTGCATATTTTCTAAAATAGGGAAAATAAATAATGTACTTCTTGTACTATAGAAAAAATACACACTTTTATATATCAAAAGCATTAAATACTCATAAAGTATTAAATCAAACCTTATAATTTTTAGAAAAAACAATCTATCATTAGGAACGTAGCTCAATCAAATTGACATAGCACTCTACTCATCCACTCACGAAGAAAGACGGTCAATAGAAAAGCTGAGATTAAAATATACAATCAAATGGTTTCTAACTATAAAGGAGTGTTAATGACAAACACTTTAATGGGAAGATGTTATTGACTAGAATGGCTGTGTCGATTTTTGAACATTTCAAAAATTAGGTAAACTCTGTAATAATTGGAAAATATCCGACGAGGGAAAACTACTTTAAACATTAACAGCCACACGTTGGTGCGCCAATAGAAATAATTGGAAAATAACAGACGGTTATTTTTCAAGAAATTATTACTTAATTCTATTTTGAAACGAAAAAAAAAGTTTTTATTTTTTATTAAATTTAAAATTTGCACAGCTATTATGGGCGCCAGATGAATTAACATCAATTTTGAAAAGTTAACTATTTTTTTGAATTTATAAATTGAAATGAATTTAAATTCAGGGTCGAAGTCCTTTCTCCGTGTACTCTCAGCGATTTCTGGTTAGAATGAAGAACACTTAAACTGAAATTTTAACATGAGTTTATTAAAAAACAAACAAACAAGATTATTACATGAAATATATCATCAATAATACATTAAATAAATTTATTATAAATAACATCTTATCTGGATTTTAGTATATTCATTCGACCTTTGAAGAAGGTGTATACTTTGTTAAAAAACATGACTTTAAATTACGTTGCAACAAAAATTATTTATTTAAAAGAACAAAAAAAAAAAAGAAGAACAGATCAAAATATCTGTTACTTAACTAATACTTTACTTTAATTTGAATATAGAATTTAAATTAATCAACATTTATTGATCTGATTATATATAGGAATTCTTTATCTTAAATCTCAAATTATATAAAAAAAAATGAAATTATCTTTAACAAACATGAGACAAATTATATTTTATATTATACAGAAATTACAATATTTGTGTTGTATAACACATTTTTACCAGTTTGTAGATACATTATGGCTTGATGACACGTGCTTCCAACTGCGTAGAGATGCTTAGACGTTCTTTGCAAACTATGCACATCATATCCATTCTCATCGTTCAAACTAAAGTGCATTTTTAATTATCTAACAAGTTTATTAGTTCTCTTTTTACACTTAAAACTGTCCATCATTCAACCGATGACCCGATGACACGATGACACGAGATACCGCCATTATCTTTTTACATAATAGGATACTCAACATACAAGTCTTTATCCGTTTATTAATACTTTTTGTTTTAAGAAACACTCCACTATACTGTTCAAAACTACTGTTATAGAATTAGTTTGATGCAGATTACATCTGACATCATTAAAACCCTTGTCCAACACTTCCGTTTTTTTTTCAAACACATTTTTCAAAACCCTCTCTACCTTAAAAATACGTCCTATGCCTTCAAACATTGAACTCCGACTGGGGAAGTCACATGGCTTTTTCTATTTCCTGTTAGTACCGGTTATTTCCAATCTCTCCCCATCAGCAATAATCGTATCTAACGTTTTGTTCAAAAACTACTCGTTTCATTAAAGTGTTCAAACACATCATTTCACAAAACACACAATTTATAAAACTTCCTATAATTAAATTATCTTAAAAACTATACATCATTATTTATTAATGTTTGGAAATATATTTTAATTATGAATTTATTCTGTTTAACATTGAAAATCATTAGTCACGTTTTGACTCATGTTACCCCCACTACATTTACCCGCTATTTTAAATATTTAATTAAACCAACCTTTTCTAGGTATTACAACTCTAAGACTCTAAAGAGGGCTAAAACCAAAAACTGAATGCGGTCAGAGGAACTATGTTGAGTCTATGTATAAAGCTGTGGAAAGCGGCCAATTTATGGGATATAGGGTGGTCTGAACTGGAATGGATGGTTTGGTCCATTTAGTACGGGGAAATGTATAATAATGAACTAAATACCATAAAATACTTAGCCTCAGTGAATGGATATGACACAGAAATTATTGATAAAATGAACAAGAGACATATCAACAATAAAAAGAAAAAGGATAATGGTGAACATGTCAAGAAAGGCCACATATAGATGTGACGGGCACTTCGCTACTGGCTCCGACTAAGAGATCCAGGGCGATGGCATGTCTCTGTCTTGTTGTCTGTTGAGGTCCTTATGCACTCACTGCTGCTCGTTCGAATGGTTGTCAGAATGTCGAAACGGCAAATGGCGTAAGTCCCTCGAAATTAGCTTGGGTGAGAAATAAAAGGTAAACCGTGTATATTTTAATTAAACTATCTTTTATTACTGTATTTTACCTTACACATGCTCTACTAACTCGAGCTACATACTTAGGGGATAAAAGCAAGAACATGGAGGTCTGGATCACGGTTCTAGCCAGACTCTGCTCCTTCAGGTCTGTTGCAGAATCATCAAAGCATCCCCCTCACTTCTTTTCTAAAATCATGACTGCTGCATTTCCCAATATACCCTGTTCGGTGTATAAGGAGCCTTGTTGTACTTTCCTGTCATTATCTAAATCTATGTTATCATATTCATAATATAAAGTGATTAATATAAGATGCAGAATACCTGTCACATACATAGTAATTATAATAAAAACATACATTATCAAATCAGGAGCACTTTCAAGAAGCAGGGTTTTAATTTCCATACAGAACTACAAACAACATCAAATCATTATTAATGCCAATGATCAATAGCACCAACAAATATGATAAGACTGGTGTTTATAAGATCAAATGCAACAATTGCATCGAAAATTACATTAGACAGACTCAAGGAGCACATACCATCCAATGAAAGCTTAGACGCATCCGTCAATAGATCAAAGTTTGCAGAACATCTAGTAAACGAGGACCATACATACACTGATATAGACACCAATATGGAAATCATACCCTGCTGCAATAAGGGGCACAAATTGAACACTTTGGAGGCCTACCAAATTTATAGTAGTTGCAAGGATAACAAGGGAAATTTATTAAACTAGCAAATGCAATTTCAAGCCAACTTAATCTTTGACATTTACACCTACACCAAAGAAACCATCAACCTAATAGAACCAAACCTTCAGTCAAATAAGAACAATAAAAGAGAGGACAGTCACTCACTGTGACATGAAATTAAAGTAATGCTGCCAACATTTTATATATGTACATTTTAATAAGTTATTTTAAATATGTTTTTGTAACAAGTTTTAATTAGTGTTGTGTCAATATTTTTTTTTAAATTTAAAAAGAGTCAGATAAGAACAACAAAAGAAAGGACATCACTCACTATGACAAAAATTACAGTAAAACTGGCAAGCGTTTAATATATGTGGATTTAAATCAATTGTTTTAAATGTATTTTTATAACAGGTTTTAATTAGTGTGTGAATCTGTAATTAAATGTTCTGAAGATGCCTGATAAATAGGCGAAACAACCATTGACGATAAGACTGCTCAGGCAAGTAATAGTTTGTACTATAGTAATAAATACTTATGGTAATCGGTAAGGCTACACCTACAGAAATGGAAATAAGCAATTGTAGCTAACGGTATAACTCATACTGAGTATAAAAAACTCATAATAGGTGACCTGAAACTAGGTGGTATGTAATAATTTAACTTCAAACTATATTATGTCAAAATATGTATATTTAGGTTCCGTACATCAACTTTTACAGTTGAAGGTAATATTAGGGTTAGGTTAGATAGTTTTGTGTATAACATTTTATTCTAAGTGCAATTGACAACAGAGCATAAAGAATAGTTGTGACAAGAAGCAAAATGTTGCTGAATTACAATTTCCTAACATGTACATATGGAGAGGTGCCAAGAGTATTTAGGCAGAGAAATAAATGAGGTTGGTGTCAGTTGTTAGAAAGAGGAGAGTCGGCTGATGAACCAGTTGTCACGGTAGATTCACAATGGAATTCAGTAAATGAAGGGTGTTAAGCAAATCAGCCGCACAAGTATACATAGGAGTAGGAATCCTTAAATTTAAATGCTGCAGTCTCTGGCACATATTGAGATAACATGCAAGTGTGGTTTTTCCAACACAATGGTAAAGGCACATACTCGTAAAGTCTCCATGTTGAGAAACAATGTTGAATCAAGAGCTTGAGGAGTTGTCACACAGGATGTAATAGGAAGAAGATAATAGAGATGTAACTCTCCTAGGGAATGGGTAAGGTCATCTATAAATTATATAATCATTGTCCTAGGCGTTTTAGGTCCGCAAACAACAAATTTGGAGGTATGGTTGTATGTATTGATACAAGGTCCCTATAGTATACTATAACAAAGACGCTTCTACTTTTTAAAATGCAAATGAACTTTATTGTTAAAATAAATTTCTATTATTTATTATTATAATAATTTTTCACAATTAATTAAAATTTTATTTTGATTTGCTAAGGATGCACTTATCTAAATACAGCAATTGTCTAATTCCTTTATCTAACAAATAAAATAACTGCAATATTTCTTAACCTAAACAAATGACAATACCTGAAATATATCACAATGACAATTAAACACAATCTAATAAGATTATACAATGCTTCCTTAACAATTAGAAAAGAAACAAAGAGTGTATCAAAATTGTTATTAGTCTGATTTATTTATAATGAATTTAATTTTACTGTAATTTCTTTAATATAATTATTTTAGTAATTATGTGCACAATTTAATTAATTTACTACCCTGGCTAGCTTGTTTTATTTAAAGATTGATTTAAAATCAAATAAAATTTCTCTCTCGTTTGTATGGTTCTTTGGTGACTATAATTTAAACTTTAGTTATTGAATCAAAATGTTGTTAGTGGTTAGTTATTTATACAAATTTTCACAGTTTACTTATCGAATTTGAAGTCCTTTCACAATCCGAAGCATGGTTGTTTGGTGGTTGTTCCAGCGAACAAGGTCGATGTTGATTTGGTGTCCAATAATCTCCTTTATTCTCGCAAAGCTGTAATCTGGTCTGGTAATCCTTAGTGTAAATCTTGATTTCTCGCAGAATCCTTCTTCTTATTCTCGACGCTGATATTTCATCTATTAACTTTTCGCTGACTATATTCACTTTACAACGTATTCTTTAACTTTAACTAATTCACTGTTCGACGTATTTCTTTTAATTTTTATTAAACTGCTCGACGTATTTCTTTTAATTTTGTAATCCTTAAAATTTTAACTTTAACTTTGATACCAAAGAAATGGTTGTTTTAGGATTTGAAATATGAAAATAAACCGGGAGATTCATAATTGGTCTATAGAAAAGACCACGTGAGTCAAATGAATGACTGAAAATAAATATTAAAACAAGGGTAATAAAAATTTAATATAGATTTCCCAAATATTAATTTGAAGTATAAAATGTTAGTTGTAAGTTGTAATAAATGTTAAGTGACATATTGTGTTGTGAGAATGGACAGGACATGTTGTTATATGGATGACTTAAGTAGTGTCTATAGTGCAAAGTAAGTGAACAGTTTTTAGCTGACTTTGTACATTTGAAAGGACGCTTAATTGTGGGATCTGAAAAAGCAAGCATGCGGCGAGTCAGTCTTAAGGTGGCATCTGACTGAGTCAGACCTATTATTTTTGTTAAAAGATATTTATGGACAATGTAGTGAAAATGTTCTAAAAAAGTTCGGAAGAAGGCTCTGACTGAGTCAGACGTATTATTTTTGTTTAAAGATATTTAAGGACAATGTAGTGTAAATATCTGAGTTGGTAACAAAGTGAACAAAAACGGACAGTTTGAAATTAATTGACTGTAGAGTGTGCAGGAAACTGATGTACACTTTGAGTAGGACTGTGAGTTTGTATAGACAATTTGAGATCGTCGACGGGCTGATTGTGTCTACAATCATCTTGTACTTCAGGAACGAGGGTTGCTCACCACGAAGGACTTTCAACATGGAGATGGCTACTATGTGGTAACAAAAAATGATGGACAATGTTATGTAAATTCTTGTATAAAAATGACTAATGATAAAAAATATGTTAAAATTTGTTTGAATAAGTAGTTGTATTGTAAGCAGTAATTTTGAAAGATTTAATTTAACTTCTAAATAAAAAATAATATAAATTTAAATACATGAGAATAAAGAAGCTCATAACTAATATAATTATTAAAAAAGTTGCAACTAATTAACTTAAAAAGAATTTTGGTCTCTTTAAGGCAGGACAATTTTAAATTTACAATATAAATAATTTCAGATAATATACTAAAGATGTACCATGAATATATATGTGTATGAATAATGTTAATAAATTACCATGTTTAGATTCAGAAAGAAAAAAAAAGGATATTTATTTATCAAACCACCATTTTCAGTACACTTTTAAAAGAAATCACGACCCTGAGATTATTTCAATTCAAAGTAAGTTTGTATTTTTTCAAAATGGGTAAGCTAACGCTACCTGGCGCCCATAAGCTGAGCAAATTTTTTTTAATAAATATTAATGCAAAAAAGTGTCAATTTTAAGATTTAAATTCAGATCAATATTATTTTTTATACCCCGTCTTTTTTATATATTTACAATTTTTATTAACTCACTTCTCGACGTATTTCTTTTACTTTAATTACCTCACTTCTCAATGTAATTCCTTTTAATTTAATATTCTTCGCGATTACATTCAAATGTTTACCAATTTCCCAGAAGATTTTACAATTTATTATGAAAGTTTTAACAAAATTTTTGAAGGACAATTATTATCTATTAGAACAACCTTGTACCAAAAACTTTGCAGAACAAACTTGTACAAATTATCTTAGGTACAACCTCGTTTCTTTCTCTCGGACCAATATTTATAATTTCCTCGTTTTCAACAGTCACACCATGGCTTTATTTTTCATTGGTGGAATTTACTGGAATTTTTCAAAGTTTACTGGAATTTAGAAAGTGATGCTTTCTCACTATTGGTTAATTTAAACTTTGTCCGTTGACCTATCCTTACGCTAATGTATCTCTAAATGAGTTCCTTGCCCTTAAACCCTTCAGTTTTTTTTAAAGTATGGGCTTGTCCATGAGATGTCAACTCTTTTATTTCTTGTCACATTGATGACTTGCCGTTCACTGACCCTCGCCAGCACCTTTTTGTTACAATACATTAACCTATACAGTATCAAATATCTAGTAAAACTAGAAACACGGATGATGCACCTTTGTTTATATAACTGCTGATTATACTACTTATACTAGTAGATCAGCCTTATCAAGAGAGTTTGATTGAATTTAATTACTTCTGGTCACAACAATGAGTTCGCTCTAGATTAAAGATAAGAAATAAAACAATTATAATTAATGTTACCCTTCCATCTGGCGAAGTACCCATTATGGGCAGATAAATAACGCATGGTTTAATTCATCAAACCAAAAACACATATTTTGCAATTCAACATTTCGCCCACTTACAATCATCCTATCACAATAAATAAAATACTGTTGGAAAACTATTATTCCGTAAATGCATAATCATGGAAAAAAATAATAAATACCACAAAACGTTATAAATAATATATTGGTAATAAACGTTAGTAAAATATGCAAAATTGGTAAAGTTTGCATATTTTGATGCGTAATATCAAAGATTTGAACTGTTTGGTTGTAAACAGAAATGGCGCCATTCTTTCTCAGATGATCACAAATCTATTTTTCTGTCAAACAGATCTAACATAACACTGTGTCTATAGATCACGCCTTTCTCTTTCGATCAGTGCTTTCCAAATCTTTCTATCTGTTATAGTTTTTATTATATAAAAATTAAACAAAATCTAGAATTTTAACTCATTTTTACACGCTAAAATTACATTTTTTTCAATTCAACTTTTATCCTAGTACATATTATTTTATCAGAATGTATAATATACCATTGTAAAGGTGATGTTTCAATCTTTCATAATATGTATAATGTATAATAAAATCCTTGTCACTAAAAGTAAAAATTCAAGAAATCGATAAAGTTGCAGACTATTCCGCTAGATCGCTTCACTTGAAGCGACAGCGTTTATATAGAAAAATGTGTATTCTGTGTTCATATGATTTTACGAAATTGTAATACTTGTCCAAATGCCACAAGTTGACAATATTATATAGCATTTTTCTTTCTCTTTCGAACTACAAATTCGAAATTATCGTATGTTATATAGTTCACGAGTAATATCCATTATACAAAGTAGTAACCAAACCGAACCAGACTCATTTTTCTTTTGGTGCAGTTAACTAAATAGGAAATATTGATAACTTACATTTATATTTTGTAACCGATCTTTACACTATTTGGAAGATGAAATTTAGATATTTCAGTTGGTACTACTCATTACATCTTAGAGTTATTTTAGGTTATTGTTTCTAACTTGCAAGTTACCGTTTTACTCAGGCTTGTTTGTGTACTAAAATGACATATTGTGGTAGGCGTTGTATGTGGCTTGGGATTATTTCTGTTATTGTGAACATATTTTTTTAAGTATGTTTATTTATTTATTATAATTTGTGTATACAAATTATAATATGTGTATTATTGTTTGTAGAATTTATTGTTTTGAGTGAATGTTATTGTCAGACTAATACTGAGGCTGTCTAGAGATAGGTTATGTTATATTTGGTCTAACCTTTTTAGCAAAATTCCATTTGTTTACACATAAAAATAATTTTGTCTAATGAAAATTTTATAAATTGATTATGTTTTTACCAAAGTGAATGCAAAATTTATATAGGCCTATCTATAAATTCTTTGAATAAATGTTTATATATGTAAATATAAGCTTTCATTTGGCATTTTGCCTTTGGTTTTTGTAAGAATTTTTGATTTCTGAGATACTAACTAATGAAAATTTTATAAATTGATTTTCTTTTTAGAAACTTTTATCCACAAATATATTACAAATCTCTAGAAATATTTGAAAAAATTCAAAATTTTTTTGTATAATGTACATTACCTTTTCTGTGCAATTTTTGCCACGGCTACCAGACGATTTTTTAATTTCTGACCTAATAACTCAAATTTTTTTACATTAAAAATTCTTTTCACTACACAACTAAAATTCTATGCATCTTTCTGGACATAATGATATATAGAAGTTGTGTTTTCCATAATATTTTTGGTGATTTTTTTCAAATTAGCTAAACGTTTTCCGTTTTTTCGTTAAACTTTTTTTTTTGCAAATGTAACAAATTAATTTTTTTTATCAACTATTATTAAACATTATATTACAAAACTTTTGTATATCTTGAAAAACAGTGATAGAATTTTTATTTTGGATGATTCATGTTTTTCTACAAAATGTTACATTCATTTTTGATACCTAACATACTTACTCCAAAACTGTTTCAAAAATTTTTTTTTATAACATAGATAAATTCTACGTATTTTTCTGAGAAAAATGATATCCTATAAGTTAGGTTTTGTATAAAAATAATATATTTTATTAATTTTTAAACAAACGGAGAAAATTAACACTGTCAGATGCAAGGTTAAGTGACTGAATCACTGATTGCAATTAAAATGTAATAAATTGCATTAATAGAGATGAGGAAGGATTATATTAAAAGCATTAAATTGAACCATTGAATTAATTGTTATTTAATGAACCCTGATTGGTCTATTCCTAACAAATGGGGAATCAGCCAAAAATATAAAAACATTGAATTCATGATTAAACAGATTAGCTTTGAAATTAATAGATTATGAAAGTAAACACAAATCAGGGACAGTAATGAGAATACTTAATAGCCTTGGTAAGTATCCCAAAAAATAGTAGATTGAACTACCTGAAGTCTGGGAAGAATTCCATATTAATAATATTAAAACAGTAAATCTAGATAAATTACAATTAGAAGAGAATTTTTTGCTTGGCATTAGGCAAGCATTCCTTGATCGTGTACTAGCCGAAAAAACACAAATACAGACATCGAAACTGTGCATGTTACAAGACAACATACTATATTACAAACAATTCATAAACAGCAAGACTAAGCAACTCTTGGCAGTGACAAGCTCACTAATTACAAAAATTTTATAAACATATCACAATCTCTGACGGCAGGACGTCACAGAAGTGTGACAAAAATTATGTCAAAAATACAATTCAAAATATCATTGGCCAAATATGACAACAGATCTTGTACAATATATCACGAATGACAAGTAAGGAAGACTTCACAATAGAAACTATCAAGAATACATGTCTTCAATGCCCCTTTTAAACATAGTGCTAAGTTCTAGTACAAAGTTATGCTTCCTCACCCCCAAGTAATTACTAAGTAGCCACCCATGTACTCATGGAAAATTATTGACTCAGTCGGACTTCAACAATAATGGGATACACCCCCATTAACCCAACGTCCACTTGCTTGCTAAGCACAGCCAGGTAGTCGGTTCCTAAACTCGAACTGTTAATATCCTCAGCTTTGCAAAGCACACATCAGGATCCACACATATAATCAGAATGCACATCACCACTCTCAGATATAATGGAGACAAGCATGGCATTCTTTCTGTTTCATATCCATAAACGGTTTTAACGTCTGGAAAGAATGGCAGAGTGTCATGGTCCATATTTTTTTGATATCAAGGATTATGCATCTCCCCACTACACACTTTCCTTCCATCTGTTTTCTTATTGGCTAATACTGCACACTCTGATTTCTGACTAAACTATTTCCAATTATTTTACAAAATATAATTTTTTTCCTTAATTTCATTAGACATACCAAATTATTTAATTTTATTACAACAATTATGAAATCTTAAACTAACATCTCTTATAAGTTTTTAAATTGTTTCTAAATCACACACATGCATAGTCCTGTAAATTTAAAAACTCTGAAATATTCTCTGTCTTTCTACATTCAAATTCTGAATTATAGTTTTTTGTCTTCGCAAATAATCCAAGCAATAAATTTTTTTATAATTTCATTATAATTATTGATTAATCATGTTACTTGCAACTATTCCATTTCTCCCAATCAAATATATCTTGATATAAAGATCTCAAAATTGTGAACGTTACAAGCTGTATACCAGAATCTTCTAAATGCAGATTTATACACTGGCCACTGTTTTTACAGAAGTTCTGCAACTTTGGTGGTTGATGCTGGGGGAAATATACTAGCCTTAAAATGACACAGTGGCTGGAAATCACCAACAGTGGCTTAGGTTACATAGGTGATTCGATTAAAAATAAAACTGATGTTTCCAACCCACTATTACAATAAGTTAAAACACTTTGAAGTGAAATTACTGTAATATAAATGCTGTTTTCCTCTACACATATTCAAAGAGGTTTATTCAAACAAATAACTTTTAACAACAATACAATTAATAATGTGTATGTAAGAAAAAAGAATTGGAAATCAAAAACATATGTTGTATTCTTATATCTTTTAGACAAGCAATGTTTAATTTATAAAATTATTGTTTATACATAATTCCCTGCTCATTAATCAAAAAAATTATTTTACCCTTTGACTATGAACCAATATATCTATTCTACAATTGTCTCTCCTTAGTAAAAGAATCTCCTACTTAGATAGTCATAGATAAAGTAGTGTATGCATTGATTGTATTCACCCTATAAGGCACTCATGAGAAGTTTAGGTCACTCCATTCGCTTGTGTCTAGCTTTCCTCTCTCTCATACCTTAAAGGCTATCATAATACAACCATTGTTATTACACCATTCATTTTATTTTAAATTACCTGCTACTTACGACTACAATGTGATCAATTTCATTTTTTCCTCATACAATGATTCAAAAATGTATACATACCTGAATGTAGTGGCTATAATCCCATCTGACCATTCATGTGATACCAAGTCAAACTGACCATAGAGCTGACCCATTGTCACGGATTTTGGATTTAATGTACGAAAATAAGTTTTTTCCTCGGGTTCCCCTTGTGAATGTAACAATGTTAAAGTGTCAGCCAATACCTATAAACAATATACCCTCTAACAAATTAAGGTTATATTAAATAGTGCTGCAAATAATGATTCTAATAAATTGTTAGTGGGAGTTTTAATATATTACATATATATAATGGTATTAAAGTATCGCAACTGCTGTATATTTTAGCTCTTTTCTGCATGAATATTTTGGGGACCCAATATTTGAAAAGCAAAACATTTTCTTACTAAGATATCTACAGAGTGTGAAAAAAAAAGTATTTTTCAAAATACAAGATGTTCCAAAAATGTATATATTTTTTTTAATGTACAGTACAACCTCGTTTATCCGGACTAATTGGGACCGGAAGTGATCCGGTTAATCAAAAACCCGGATAATCCAAAATTATAGAAAGATAAATAAAACAAAATATAAAATGATAACTTACCATTTATAAGTCATGAAAAAACACAATATTTACACAGTCATTCTATTTACACAATACAGTACACGAAATTACACAATGTACTATAAATGACGAAAAACATTTTATTTACACACCTGAAATATTTACACATGCTTGTAATTTACACAGGGTTTAGTTGTTATTTACAAAAAAGTCATTTATCTTCCTCGGTTTTAATTTGGTGTGACGTTTCAATGCGGCCCTGTCTATACGATTCAATGCGTCTAACTTTTGGGCCATTGTAGGCACATTACGTTTTCGTTTCGTCGCCATTTCCACGCACAAACGCTAACACACGAATATAAATAAATAGCAGTAACAACCCCCCTCTAAATACTATGCCGATTCTCATTCACGTCCTCGATACTCCTGACTGGGGATTTGATGTGCCAACTGCCACAAAAAAATAACGGGGCTTCCCAAAGATGGCGGCACCGCTTTAAGATGTGACAAAATGTTCACATTTACTGATTTACACCCTTGAGTCTTAGCAACCCGACAACAATAAAGTTGTAAAAATGACATGATGGTTTATGATGCGTTGTAAACATGCACCTGGTTTGTATTTATTTCACAATTGTACATTTCCTTTAAGGACCGTTACAGGCATCGTCATTGTATTACACTTTCTAAAATATCAGGCATTCTTTATTTTTTTCCCGGTTCTAATAAAAAATCCCTGACATTTCCCTGACTTTTCCAGAAAATTCAAATTCCCTGACTTTTCCCGGTCGCTAGACACCCTGTAACCGTATCCGATCAAAAATGTAAAGAAACTAAACACGGCACAGCACGATATGGTAATGATGTATTCCGGTCGCTAGCACGTGATAGACTACCCGCCGGCATAGACAATAGACAAGGTCACTCTCATGCCGCATCGGGGTAGGGGGATGGTCACAGAGGTCATTGCTCCTCCACTTTCTCTTCCCAGTGCATCAACAACCCGCCCTAATACATCGAGGCGACACTGTAGTGTTGAGGAAATCACGTTTTTATCAACATTAATGTAATAGCAGATATTTCTTGTTGAAACTCCATATTCAAAGATAAAATAAAGCAAAAGCTTAAAGTTTCAAAACATTATAAATATTATTCAAAATACAGTAATTATTAAAATATTTTGAAACTTTAAGCTTTATTTTATCCTTGATTAAATTTTTTATTTTTTGTTCCGGATCGATAGAGATAATCCGGACATCTGGTTGAATGAGGTCCGGATAAACGAGGTAGTACTGTATATGTTTATTATTTTATATTTTGATTCTACAGATAAGAATACACTATATCAATACACATGTTCAAAGTTGTATTATAAATTCATATTTATTTATAATTTGTAATGATATGAGGATTGACTGTTTTGTCAATTAAAACTAAGTGTAAATGATAAAAAAAAAAATAAAAATAGAATTCTGAGTTACCATAAGCTAGACTGAATTAGCTTCCATTTTGGTTTACCTTTAAATTTACAGCCAATTGTATTTTTTTTAATTTTAAAGGTTCTTATTATTTTTAATATTTTAAATGAAGTTGGGCGCCATTATACAAAAAATAAAATAAATTTGTAATAAAATAATGACAAAGAAGTACTCTTGAAGAGAGCATTAAAAAATTTCTTTGGGGTCGCAAGTTCTCTGAAGTGTACAGTGTACTCTGAAGAATTTCATAATAAAATACGGAATCCAATTTTCTGAAATGTAAATTTAATTATTAATAAAAATTTATAATAGATTTCATAAAAAATTAAAATATTTCCTGAAAAGACAAAAATACATAAATCATCACATATTTTATAATAACCTAAAATTATAATTCATTAATATTTTATTCATGATTAATCTTAAGTTGCAACCTAATTTCAAAAAAAAAAATCTCTCATAATTCAAAATGCAATATTTTTATATTACAAAATCTCTTTTACTAAATACTTATTTTTTTTATTTTTAAAACATCTAATCTAACAAATCAATTCATGAATGTTTTTTATTATTAAAGTTTATAATCATTATTTTCAAATAAAATATTTTTCTATTGTTAGAAACCACAAGATATCTCTGCAAACATACTATCCAAGTTTCATTAATAAACTGTAAGTTCTAATTATTTTTTATGTTTAAATTTTTTTATAAAACATAATTTGAGCATGTTATACCAAGCATACTAATATTCACTGAAGCAAAATTCTGTATAATACTTAAAATTTTCATTTTATTCATTCAAACCACATGTCGTCTTTCAAACTCACATCCCGTCTCTCTCTAAAAAAAAAAAAAAAAAAAAAAAAAACTTATTCAGTTTTACTAATAAATTTAACTAATAAATTCCCAAATAATCACTTATTGTTTACTTTCTCTTTTACTCAAAACAAACTTATTAAGTCACATGATTTTTCTTTAAACACAAATTCTTGTCCTTTTGAAAACATTTTCCTCCTTCCGCGGTAAGGCTTTGTCTAATTTGTCATATTTGAAACCACACCTTCTCTCTCTAAAAGTATCTGTCTCACTCATTCAAAACTAACTTATTAAATCACATAATAATTCTTTAAACAGAAACTCTTGTCCTTTTGAAAATATTTTCTTTCTTCCACAGTAGGGCTTTGTCTAATTCATCTTATTTGAAACCACGTCCTCTCTATCTAAAAATATATTTCTCACTCATTCGAAACTAACATATTAAGTCACATAGTAATTCTTTAAACACTTTTTGAAAACATTTTCTTCCTTCCACGGTTCGACTTTGTCTGTACAAACATATCTATTTCTCCATACGTCTTACCTCTTAGAAAGTATATGTCGTACTGCCCCAGTCCTGCTTTATCTTTGTCTCCCCCATCTATACACACAACGCTGATATCACATTTCTCTTATAACTAACATTATATACATTTTTATTATTATCATACTTTTCTCTGACCATTTAGTATTAATTACCTTCTTTATTTATTTTATTCAATAACAGAATACATTTCCTGTTCACTGCCTTGAGTCGATCTTATTTTCTATTAAGACCAAGTTTACAAAACTGAAAATGTACACTATTACAAAATAATATATTTACTATCCTTCAGCAATTTGACAGTGCACCACTCTATGTAGTAAGACACCATCACTTTTTGTAGCATATAGAGTTATTAATTCAGCTTCTTGAATAACATGGACCTCAAATCATCAATATCTGCAGGTTTAGATTGATAAACAT
The DNA here is from genome assembly GCA_963513935.1 of Aphrophora alni. Classification (NCBI taxonomy): domain Eukaryota; kingdom Metazoa; phylum Arthropoda; class Insecta; order Hemiptera; family Aphrophoridae; genus Aphrophora; species Aphrophora alni. Next base: position 61,190,880 of record OY740769.1, on the reverse strand, counting down.
TGTTTTATATAACCTCAAAAAAGTAATCCAAAGATTAAAGTTATACTGCCCTCTTTCTACTAATCCATCATTGTAGAAATGTTGCATTTAAGAGTTCACATACTTTTACAACAGAGAGGGAAATTGCTCCGTTTTGCTGAAACCACACATTATTGATATTTATTTCAGGCATATCTTGCATTTCTTGTAAAATTTGATTTACCAACATGTCTTGATACATGTTTCTATTAAATTTTCTACAATAATAAAAGGTCCGATGGTGTTGGAATCGAAAATTCCTGTCCATACATTAACTTTTTGTGGAGGCTGTATTTTGGGCTTTTTGCTTTTAATTAGGGACTGTGTCACTACAGAATCAGCAGTTGTTCTTATTTACATACCGTTCAAAAAACATTACTTCTTAAAAAAAATAATTAAACAAATAAGTTGTTTGTCTGTTGTTATGTTTTCCATCATGACATCACAGTGTTCAATGTGTCTGACAAAATCATCTTCTGAAAGTTCATAAACAAGGTGAATCTTTGACCATTAGAATATGGTGTACAGAAAAACGATTTCACATTCAAGGAAATCTTTTGTAAGCTATTTATGGGATTCTTTACAATGACTGTAATATGTTTAGAGATGTCTCTTCATAAGAGGGAGACTTCTTGCATCTTTCTTGCAGAATGGGGACATCGATTACAGTATAATTTAATTCAAAATCTTTTACCATCCTGAATACTGTTGATTTTGATGAGTACATCATAAGTAAAACAATCCTCTCGAGTTCTGGGAGTTCCATAGTTCACTTAGAAAGCAACTGTAAACAAGTTGAATCCTCAGAGATGCTCTAATGTAGACGTACTCTTGATGTCCAAATGACAACTGACATGTTTTAGTTAAATAGGTCAACTAATGATAATGACTGGAAAACTCAAAGAAGTGGCTGCTAAGGGCTGAGGAAGAAGTTTAGATGATTTAGATTAAATTAATCCACACTATCAAACTTGAATCATATTACTGAAAAAGTATGTCCATAAGCCTTACATTGGAATATTAAACTGAAATAAATGTGAATATTTAGAATACAACTTTAAACGTGTATACCTTTCATTACCATTGATGATAGCCATAGAAACTAAAATTCTATTGACATACTTATCTGGAGAATCAAAATATTGTATAATAAACATAACTTAACATTGGAAAATTGCTAAAAAAATATATTATTTAATACGTTTTTGGAATACTCTGTAGATAGCATAGGTAGACACATTTAAAATGACAGGTCGCCCAAATTTGTTTGTCAAATAGAAGCCAAAATATACAGCAATTTTGATACTTTTATGCCACTATGTATATTTATGTTATTGTTTGTTTGAGTGGAGTCAAACACTGGATGATTTGTCACTGATTTTAAAATACAAATTTCATCAGTTTCAAAGTATTTTAAACTAAACATTCCAAGAGTATAAATAATATTTGTTTCAGAATGAGTAATTATGAAAATAGCGCCTTTTGTATAAAAGAGAAAAAAAAATGCTATTTATTCTTTTCCGAGTATTTTCCAATATATTTCTAGATGGATGAAACTAAAGGTATTGAAAAAGGAGACATCGCTAGAGCTTATATTTTTCCATCAACGGTTAAGTTTAGATAAAAGTATTAAATACGTTCTCATTTATTCTATAAAAGAATATTAAAATAGCATTTTTTTTCAGATTGAATATCTTGTAATTTATTTTTGTGTGTTAATTTTTGTTATATTTTTACGCAACATTTCTACAACTCAATAAATAATGGCTTGATGTTCATAAAATAACTGATTACAATTCATTGATGTTAAACCCTCGAACTGGTAGACAGCCCGGTTTTAACAAACAACTGTCATGGCTCACTTCACCAACTATAAAACACGTATTTTGTAATTCAACATTACGCCCACTTAGAATTGTTGTATCGCAATAAATAAAATACCGTTGGAAAGCTAATGTTCTGTAGATGCATAATCATGCAAAAAATACCACAAAACGTTATAAATAATATTCCAAAAATTGGTGAGGTTCGCATATTTTTTATGCATAAAATCGTAAATTTCAACTCTGCGTCTTTTCATAAACGCGACGCCATATTTCCCGATATGATTAGAAATCTATATTTCTGTCAAACGAGTTAACCAAAACATAGTTCTATAGATCACATCTTTCTCTTTCAAACCGTAGATTACAAATTTTTCTGCGTCACAGATCCAGAGATATTTCTACTTGACGAAACTAGAAACTTGACGGGACGAAATTCAATTGGCATTCGGTGCAGTTAACGAAATGGCATAATCGATTACTGAGTTGAATTTTTGTAATCGAACTTTACAGTATGTTGTAGAGGAAATTTCATTCTACAAGTTGGTACTACTTGACATACTGTACAGTTATTTTCAGATTCTTCTTTTCAAGACCAAACATTGTCAATCTTACGCGATGCAGTGAAATAAAATAGACGTAAAAGGGCGTGACATTTGTGTATTATTTTTATTATTTCTTTTATTTTGAAGGTTTGTGTATACAAATTGTATATAAATTGTGTATACAAGTTACAATATATGTGTTTTTATTTCTAAAGTTTATGTTTTTGAGTGAATTTCGAGTGTGTGTATATGGAATAACCTAAAAGGCAAGTTTTAAGTGTAGCCTATATGCAAATTTTCTTATATTTAGTGTTTTATATGATTATACAAGTGAATATGTGTGTTAGTCTTTGTAAAGTATATTGTCTTAGTAAAATCTAATGATTTTGTCTTAGGCCTAGCTTTAGAAAGTTACTAATTACGCCTAAATGATCGAGGTGTCAACCTAACCTTCAAGCGTCAGAATATCAATATTTTGAAAATCGTCATTTTTATTTTGAAAATGTAACAAATTATTATTTTTTCCCCCTAAATATATTCACAAATATATTACAAATCTCAAGTAATGGTTGAAAAAATTCCAAAAAATCTATTAGTATGTTATTCATTACCATTTCTGTGAAATTTCTGCTTCTTTACTCTTCGATTTTTGGTATTTGACCAAAAAACTCCAAATGTGATACATCTAACATTTTTTTTCACTACACACCTACATTCAATGCACCTTTCTGAACATAATGATATATAGTACTCTTGTATAAAATATATATTACTACAGTATATTTGGTAAATTATTGAAAGAAAAAAGACCAAATTCCCTTTTTTCGTAAACTATTTTTTGTTTTTTTGAAAATGTAACAAATTTATTTTATTTTTTCCTAAATATATTCACAAATAATACACAAAAATTGTGTATATCTTAGAAAAGGGTGTTAGGTTTTGTATACAAATAATATATTTTATTAATTTTTAAACAAACAAAGAATTTTAAAAACAAATTAACATACGCCAGCTTTAGGGTAATGTAATGCACATACAAAATGTAACTCACATGATCATTTTCTAAAATAAAAACACCTTAATACTAATAAGCTCACCTTTAATGTTGATGATTTCCCAGAGAATGGATCACCCACTAACATGAACCCATGACGTACTATCATCATCTCATATGTCTGTATTATCTTTGTTAAAAATGATGGTCTAGGCTGTAACACTCGCTGTATACAAATCTGAAAACAAAAACAAATAGAAACAAGCTGTCACAATGAAACAAATATGATTATCCTCACCCTACATTCAGAATTTCAAGATGTATATCTGAAAATTCAATCTTCACTCAACAAAGGCGCTACTAAGTGCTAAATCCAATGCCTAATTGCAATTATCCTCTTGTTATTTTGTGTGAATTTAAATTTACTAAAATTTCATGAAATAAATATCTAACATGAGTAATTTTAATGGTTAGGGGTCGAATATGATTAATTTGGAATGTTGTATTTACTCCTAAAGTTTATGATGACATCCATATTACTATTTAGATGAATGGCATTCCTTTCTTTGCAATTTGTAGTACCAGTTGTTTATTATGAACGGTTTTTGTTGTGACAGTTAGGTTTGGTGATATATTTATAGCGCTTTTAAGAGGTGACATGATATGGGCCTTTCCTGTTGTTTCCCTGTAGATCACTGATGAAATAGGCTGATTTACCTGTGATTTGACAAATTTTATATGGACCACTAAATATTTTACATAGTTTTACAGTCTTGCCATATGTGCTGCATTTGATAGGGAGAATTTTTTTACTAATACTGTCTCCTAATTGAAAAAAATGGTTGGTTTGGAATTTTGATTTAATTTTGGAGCTCAATTTTATGTTTTATTTTCTTGTTTTTGTCTGATTCTTTGGTCTGCTAAAAAATAGTTTAGTTTCTAATTGTATATCAGTTTGGTAATAGTTTTGATATAAAGTTCCCAGAAGTGGAAATCCCATTGTCTTATTTTTGCAACTTGTTTGGAGTGAAACCAGATGTTTCGTTACATATATATCCATGTCCTCTACTGTTAAAACTACTTTTGTCTTTAAATTGAAAGGATTTCTGTATTTGGTTCATCAAAATACACTTCATACCAAAATGTAGGCCTCTCAAATTTTGTTAACCATGCTTTCTACCATACAGGTAGATAAACAGGAACATGAGTGATAACTACACTTATGAAACCCTAACAACTATACTTTGTTCTATACAGGGCTTGCAAACAAAACCTCTAGAGCAAATAAAATTGTAGCACCTATTCTCCTTAGCTGTAAGTCATCAGTGCACTTGTATAAAGTGAAAAATACCATAAATAAATATGTTACCAATTTAAAACTTTAAATATTGATTCTTAAATTTTGTATAATAAAGAAGGAACCGAACAAGATCCCTCCAAATAAGATTCAAAACTGTGATCTTCAATTTCTAGTTAGTTATAATTCAAAAAGGATATTTCTACAAAATAATTTGGTAAAATTCTAGCTGTAAATAATTAAATGAAGTAAGAAGCATTCATTGATCCTTTCTATTAAAATATAATATAACTTATATATATATATATATATATTATTATTATTATTATTATTATTATTATTATTATTAAATTATGATAGTTCTATGCATATCTAGATAAGTAAAACTTTTGTTAAAGATAAAGACTTATAAGATATTAGAGATTTGGATTGAGAGTTATTAGAAGTACTCTGTTAAATGCTGTAGAGAACCATATTCCAAAGATTAAAGAAGGAACCAATCGGCCCATGAATGTGTGGTGGTACAAGGAAACGGCTGAGGCTACATTTGATAGAACAAAGGCGAGTCGCAGGTGGTAAAGACATGGTAAACTGAAAAAACAGAGCTGCATACAATAAAACTAGTGCAGTTACCAAGAAGATTAACTTAACATCTAAGAGAAAAACAGCTGGAAGAATTATGTCAGAACAATTAATGTTAATACATCCAGTACAACAGTATGGAAAAACTTTAAGGCCATGGAAGGTTCCTGCTATAACAGGCTTGAATACATTATAGAAGGTAAGGAATAAATTTGTAGGGAAGGAAAACAGGATTACCGAATGTTTTATGAATTTCTATAGGACAAAATATGGACCTAAAACTTCATATCCTAAAACCTTTAACAGGGCAGAACAATTTCTGTTTTACAACATCCATGATCTCTTTAGACATAGTGACAAATGTGACATCTCGATTCAGACTGGAAAGTACAGGAGGCTATCATGCAACTAAGAAGTAGAGCCACTGGTGAAGATTTAATATATAAGCACATGTCTGAGGAACTTTTGTTGTCATAATTAGCCTTTTTAATGATATCTGGCACTCTGGAAATTACCCGGCAACCTGGAAAACGAGACTGATTGTTCCACTGTTGAAGAGTGAACAAAATATAATAACTATAAATGCATACAGGCCTACTTCTCTAGCTTCCGCGGATATGACCAGACCCAAAATCAATACTGACCTTACAGATAAATTAACTAAACAAATTGATACTAAGCTACAATAAACCTCTTTGGAAGTAATTATTACTAAACTCCATGATTTTATTCACATATTCACTAGTGGTTCACTGAATGCTTAAAATTCCCACTCCGGATCTGGATCTAAATACCATGTCTAAACTTGCAGTTTTTGGTTCCTTTTTTGTCCTCATCTAGGCTTTAGACCGATTAATTGGCTATACTTGCGGCACTTCAGGTATACTCTGATCTACCTGACGAGAACATATTCATTTTGACTGACTCGAAATCATCTCTTTATGTGATTCTTCCTACAAACCTTCACCTTTTTTCTGCTGTGTTAAGGAAATACATGACCTACTTTACAACACAAATAAAAACATAAACCTTCTATGGATTCCGGGCCATTGCAATATAGTGGGTAGGCGATGGCAGATGAACTGGCAGGGATTGCATCAGGTCTGGAATGCAGGCCGGACAGGATTGTTTACAACAGGTATAAATCGGAGCACAAGATTTTTCAAGAAACTTTGGGTGGAAAGCTTCTTCAAAGGGCAGAACTTTCTATAATATACAGAGAGAACTACATATCACGTTGTTACATAAAAAAGGCATGTAAAGAAAGATACAGACTTACAAGGCTAGAATTAGAACTGGTCATATACCGGTTCCTGCACCGGTTTCATCTAACTGAATCACCTTTATGTCTAAGGTGCAATGTTGTTGAAGAGGCAATAGAACATGTAATTACAGAATGAAGCTACAGCATTGATAACTAGGTGAGAGGGGATCTGATCAGGTGCTGGAACCAAGCTGGAACATGGATGGACATTATCTTGAGTAACAAGGGTTTTCTGCTAATGGCTCCAAAACTGTATGAAATGCACCGTGCTGTCAGCATTGGATGATGTTTCTCAAACTTTTGGTAGGTGTTTCATTGTTTTAAATTGTACAGGTACGGTAATTAAGATATTAATAGTTAAATCCAAAAAAAAATTATTAACTATAATAAGAGTTTATCTCTCTAAAAGGAATCATATATAAAGATGTTTATGTTCATGCTCCACTACAAGTAACAATAAAATAAACTGTGCAAAAACAATGAATTTACTATATTACATACTTATACACAAAATCAAAAATAGTGTTTATCATTTCAACAAGAATATGTGAGAAAGACAAAAAAAAAAAAAAAAAAAATTATTACATAAGTTATAACAAAAACAATAAATGTTGAAGACATGTTTTGTGTATGTGTTTTATAGTTGCATGATGAGTAATATCTGATATTTATTCATATTTGACTAATATGAAGATAATGCCAGTATGCAGTGAAACATGTAGCTAAGTAATACCATAACAAACAACATCAAAATAGACTACAATTAACCTATACAAAAGGTATTTATTATAATGTTAGTAGTTTGAGGTTAAACAATGAATAGAACAAAAAGAAGTTTTTCATGTGATATAAGTTCCCATGTGATATAAGTTAGTGTAGAAGGATCACCCCTTCTCCCTAATTTATGAAAATAAAAAACATATTTTGAAAAATATTTAAATTAAGTTAAGTTTACCTTATTTGAGCCATAAACACTATTTGAAATTGAGTTTTTAATGACAGTGTGCCAGGGAGTTTTCTTTTTCTTTCACCGTTTTATGACTCTATTCGAACCCTGAATGCCACGACACATGTCACTGTCCGTTGGGTGGATAAAAAGATACATAAGTGCTTGGTTCTTTTATTTTTTACTAGCTTTTCCCCACACACTTAATTTACAGACAAGAATGTAATCAACAGACAAGACGAGGTCTGCTAACCAGTGAAGTCACTAGTACTTCCTACCAATCAAGAGTTCGTAACTTTCTGTTTTGATAACTTTACTTGTATTTTTTAAGTTAAAATTTTGATTTAAAATTAAATTTTGTTTCCTTTTGGACTAATTTCATATTGATTAATTTTAATTTTTCTGCTAACTCTCTAATCAAGGTTGTGCCTTGTGGTAGAATTTGTTTTCAAAATTTTTATCTATACTAACACATAATATATTATTATATTCATGTATAATCATGTGCATGTATATATATATATATATATATATATATATATATATATATATATATCATCATTATATATATGTATCATGTAATTCATGTATAATCTTAAATTTAAATAATGAGAAGAAACACAAAAAAAGCTATAGATCACCTGAAAAACATACATATTTGAGAATCAATTGAATAAAATATATAAAACAACAAAATGTTTAAATAATTTTTACTTTCTGTTCAATAATAAGTTTGAAAATTGTATATAAATTCCAAATATTCGTCAATAAAATTTTACTATTTAAAAAAAGATACCTAATTTAATATGCACAAATGATTAATAAAGAATATTTAATTTTACAATTAAAACAACATAAAATTTTCCTGGTTTGATCCCCAAAGCTGAAACAATAGTTAAAAAAAGGTGCTCTACATTTTTATGAATTGCTTATTGATTAAAGTTGGGCGCAATTTTGTAATGTTTTAATTAAAAAAAAAAAAATTAAAATAAAATTTTAAAATTTATTACTCAAGTATGAATACTAATTTCTCTTGGCTCGTGAATTCTTTGGAAAAAGTGTACTAAATAGAGTATTGGATAGAAGAATGGAAGTCTTTTTATTCTGATATGCACATAACTTTATTAAGTCAAATTATTAGAATATGTAAACACATATATAAAACCAAATCCCTGTAAATATTATTTTATATTAATACATCCTATATATATATATATATATATATATATATATATATATATATATATATTATATTTTATTTGAAAATCATCTAAAGGAAAATTTAATTTTATTGAATTTAAACTTTAGTTGCATGTTGTTATCTAAAATAAATTTTAAAATACTTTTTATTTAAAAAAATTATTTATATTATTCTTGAATTACTATGAAAGTAATTAATCTCTCAGAAGTTTTAACATCTTAACATTATTTTTAAAAACAACATATTACACTTTACATAACAAGACATCAAACAAATGACAAGTTTAAAATTCAAGTATTAAACAAATTTATAAATTAATTATTAAAAAATCATATTTATATTATATATAAATTTCAGTTTATATGTGCTTTACCAAACAGGTGTACTATTTTTGAAATAAACTCTTTATTTGAAAATCACATCCTCTCCTTATTGTAGTTGCATGACGTGGTTTCATCACTATCACTGCAACCATTATTGAAAGTTAATGTTTTAAATCTACATTTCTTATTAACCAAAACACATCAATTGTTCATTTTGTAAAAAGAATAATTAAATGTTCAAATTGTTCTATTCTAGATAAAACACAAAATAAAACTTAGTCTTTATGTCCGTACTTTCTGGGTAACGTACATTTGCTAAATGAGCAAAATTAATAAGTCTGATATTTTCACTCTAAAAATCCATAATTGATTCTAACATGAATTAAATCTTTATCATATTGCATTATTTATCAAAACAATTCATAACTATTAAAGAAAACATATTTTAATACCTATTACTTTGTCAATAAAATACGATTACATAAGCAACACGCTCTTGCTTTAAAAGTTCTATCTAGACTAAATGTTCGTTTTTTATATTCAAACATAACTGAAATATTAACCACTTAACTTTTTTCATTAAAACAGTTCATTATTATTAAAGAAAACAATTTTCATTCTACTTTTTCTTTGTCCCAGAGTGGACACGACTGTCCAGCCGACGTCCATTCGCCTTGAAGGTTCTATCTAGACTAAAGTAACTGCAGTTGGCGGTAAAAACCAATCCTTTGGCTTCTTTGTATTCAAAATGTTTATACTGCGCTTTTTAAATTATAAAGTTTATAATCATTCTAATTATTACAATACATAGAATAAATTTTTCTGATCATTTGCCATTACTCACTTTACTTTCTAATTTGGTCTTTTTTAATTTATTCAATGAAAAACAAAATACGTTTCTAGCTTGAGTCATCAAGTCTAGGCGTATACCCCATTCTATATAAGATCAAAGAATATCCCATTCTATTTAAAATCAAAGAACTAAAAATGTACACTATTACAATGCCTTACCCGTTTTGAAATTTACAAAGAAATTAATGAATTTTAAATTTCTCAAACCAAATTTTTTTTTTTCTCAATTCAAAGTTTTTTCAATTTTCAATTTTCAATTTGATTATTAGCAATTTGAATAAAGAAGTCTTTCTATATAATAAATAATCCAATAATTTGCATTGGTAAATTTAGCACTATGAAGATTTTATAGTTGCTGTAGACCAGTGTTTCTGATCTAGTTAGTAGTTAGTAGTTGTAAGTATGGATGGTTTATTCTGACTCCTCTTCCTACGTATTGTTAGTGCAAGATTTGATGAGAGAGTGTTGATCTTACGATTGAAAATTTTGGAATTCCCTGAATTAGGAAATTCCTGTACCAACCTAACTTATTATTTTTAATTCATTTTCCCATTGGTTTTTTCTTAATAACAATCAATAGGTTTTTCTATTTGGTATGATTGTGTTCCTTACACTTTTCTTGATTTTCTACGACCCCTTTCTAATAGTGTACATTTTCAGTTTGGTGACCTTAAATTGAATGGGGTATACGCTTGTCTCTATGCAACACACAGGAAACATATTTTGTTTTTTGAATAAAAATGAATAAAGAATAAAGAAAATAATTAGTACAAAATGATCAAAGACATTTATTGTGTGTATGTTAATATTTAAAACAGGTATAAATTTAGTTGTAAGAAAATTTCAACATTAACAATTTGAACATAAAGGACTAAAGCTGCTACCAACCGGTACAAGTCAGTCAGAGCTTGACATTTAGAGAGAGAGCACCCTCAGAAAATAAGTATGTTTGTCGAGAAAATGTGGAAACGTTGAAAAAAAGTATTTTTCTAAGGAACTATTAGTAATAAAGTGACTTAATTTCAGTCGGCGAGAAATAAACTTTTGAAAGTAAAAAGATGTGATTGTAGCCTATAACATGGTGCAATAGACAAAGTACTACTTAAGCAGGAGAACGCATATAAAAAAGAACAAGTAACTGTGTTTTAGAAAAACTAAATAACTCGAATAGAATATTTTGAACTAATGACAAAGTAAATAAATGTGACTGTTATACAAGTGAAAAGGAAATCTAATAAAGTTATTTTTAAAACGAGAGACGAGATTTCGATAAAACGACGCCATGTGGCTTCAACCCGGAAAAGAAGTGATTTAATTAAAAGTTTTATGTAAAACGTTCAATTTAACTTTTGTGAGTGAATGCATGTCTGGTATAACATGCTTAAACTATTTTATATTGAAACTTAAATATATAATTAATTAAAACTTGTGATTTATTGTTGAAAGTTGAATATTATGTATATAGAATCGTCGTATGTATTTTCAAAGAGACATAATGTGTTATTGGAATATAATTATTGAAATCTTTTATAAATAAAAGATTTTCTTTCTTTAACTTTTTGCATTTGATTTTACAATAATATTTCAAGTGATTGTAAATTCAATACTTGCTAGTAACAACGTATAAGCGGAAAAATCAAATAATTAAAAAATTGCATTTGATGTTTTAACTTAAAAAAGAATTAATGATTTATAAAAGTAATTGTGTAAGATAAAAAATTATTAGCTTCTGAATACTTAGAAATTTCAATTTAAAAGTAGGTTGCAACCATAAAAAATAATAACAAATAAAATTTTAATGAACATAATTTTTGATAAATTTAATATGTAGGATGTTATATATAATTCTGTCTTTTCAGGTGATATTTTGATTTATATGAATTTTGATGTTATATTATGTTTATTAATAATAAAATGTGCATTTCAGAAAAAAGGATTCTGTATTTTATCTAATATTCTACAAAGTACACTGTTTCAAAAGAACTTGCGACCTCAGAGAAACATAAACTCTCTTCAAGAGTAAAATTTTAATAATTATTGTTATTTTTATTTTTGTAATAAACATTACAAAATGGTGCCAAACTTTATTATTAAAATCATTTAAAATAAACAAAGCTACATACTTTTAATAAATAATAAAAGAATTGTTTCAATTAGCAAACCAACATGTGGCGTTTCAAATAACCTCCTAACATTTAGAATTGTTTCACCTTTAACACCTTTTGTTTATTATTATTATCCTTTTATCCTTTTTTTAATTTGAAAGTTTTATTTTGTGTTGTTACTATGCCTTCTTCCCTCCAGCAGTTCTGTTTCTTACAGTCGATCTGACATTTTCAGGTTGAATCCGGCAAATCTTGATTCTTTTTGATTTTTCAATCAATATGCCATAACTTTTGAACCCATGGTTCAACCTTGATTTTGATTATAGATTCATCATCTTCTTGGTTTTGTGCTTCTGTACAAACTCAATTTTTAGTCGTAGTCCATCCAGTTCTTAGGTTATCACACTTTTTCTAAAGTCTTAAATTTCCAAATTTACCTTCTAAAATAAGTTATTCCCGTTATGTCGATGATACCTTCATCATATTTAATGGAACGTTTAGACAGATGGAAAATTAAAAAATCTATATGAACCGCGTCAACAGTCAAATCCAGTTCACCCTTGAATTGGAATCGGAGAGAATGCTAAATTTTCTAGACCTTACAGTAATAAGAGCAGACGTACTTCAATTCAAGATTTTTAGAAAACCCACAACCACTGTTTCTACTATTCATGCGGAATCCCACCATCCAATTGCACAAAAAATGGCTGCATACTATAGTTTTGTATACAGATTAATAACAATACCACTCAGTAAGGAATATTTTAATATTGAATTGAACACCATAAAATACATAGCCATGGCCAACGGATACAGGAGTTCCATGATTGATGAAATCCCTAAAAAGTACATTAGGAACAAAGAAAAACTACCGAAAAAACAAAGTAAAAAAACCTTCAGATCCACGGAAATGGGGTTATCCTACCTAACATCTTGACAAACACACTGAGGAAGATAGATGTAACCATGTCGTTCCGCACCTCTAACAACATTAGGAATATAATTAAGCCCAAAAAAACAACACCATTGGAACAAAAGTCAGGGGTATATAGAATCAATTGTGATGAATGCGAGTGTTTCTATATAGGGCAAACTGGGAGACAATTTAAAAAACGATATAAAGAACATCTTCCAAGTAACAGAGTGACGTATGCAAAATCTAACTACGCACGCCACATTATAGAAGAAAACCACTTGTATTCTAATTTTGAAAGCAACTTCCATCCAATTCACATATGCAAGAAGAGCAAACAAATGGACGTGCTAGAGGAATATGAAATATATAAAGCGCAGTTAAAAAGTCCAGAACATAATATGTTAAATGACCAATTGAATTTTAAGTCCAACTTGATGTACGACTTTGCTAGAGGAATAGATAAGAAACACAAACAATAAGCGGTACTGCAGGTTAGGGATCAGTGTATTAAACGTATTCGATGGTGTGCACACGCGTTGATATTTTCTGTGTTAATGTGTGCGTGTATGTATATATGTGTTGCGATATATGTGTTGTGTAATAATTTATTTTAATGTTTTAACGACCTCAGCAGAGCGATTTTCTGAAAATGGAACGAGTTCCGAAACGCGTCATATGATTATAAAGTAAGTAACTACTTTATTATTAAAAAAGTCACATAGAAGGACATTATTGTTCTTTTATTATATAAAAAAGAGTGACTTGGATACAAACACAATGAGTTTTAAAAATATACGTCAATAATTTTAGTTTTTCTATGAATATTTTTGCGATACATGATTTTTATATAAAAGCTTTAAAATGTTATTTTAATATAAGAGTTGTTTGTTCTCAAATTTATTTGGTTCTATTTATCTGTTTTCCTTTCTTAATTTTCAAGCGTTTGACGTTCAGAAAAGGATTTAATTGATATCGTAAAATATACATTAAATATAAATGACAAATCTGCGATACATCTACTGACACAATTAATTATATTTAAAAAAAATAAAATCTCATAAAATTTGTTGCTCAATTCCACAGATGTCTGAATAAGCTTATAAGAGTACTTATCAGAATTATATACCTGCTTTTATATTGTGAGTAGTCATGACTGTTATCTAATAACATAACTAAATCAGTTTAACACTACTCTTCTCCAGTAACACAATCATCACCACACTCTATATTATTTTCGTAACAATTTTTAAATGTAATTTACTACCAGTACAAAAGTAGTCAACGGAGGCTTTTTTCTTATTTGTTGCAACAACACCACCTTATTCAATTAATTGCATTCATGGTTATCGTCTTCATTTCAAGACACTAAATAAGGTAATTTTTGTAAAAAGTACAAGTAGTACTTTTTTAAATTAAAATTATTCCTGAACAATAATTTTCTTTTAGTTGTTATCTATAATATATTCATTTGGGTCATAAATTTTTACATTTCCAAAAATTTAAATACGAAATTGATAATGCCAATTTACAGACTTTATATTTATAACAGCTTCAAGAAATATTATTTTGGTTTATTATCGATAATTTCCTGACCAAAATTTGTGGGGAGATGGCAACCAATACTTTTTGTTTGGATCTCTAAGGAATACAGTTTAACAGATTAGAGACAATTATGGTGAAAATTGAGTTCTTATCTTATAACATGTAATAATTTTAAAAACAAGGGAATTTACTTTAAGTTACAATCGCCACATATTGTGCAACAATTGCAATAATTTAGAAACTGTAAGGTTGAAATTTACTTAAATAACAAATTGCCTAACTTTGTGTGACAATTGTAATGATTTACTAAAAGGGAAGAAGCTAATAATGCTTGAAAAGTAATAAAATGTTGGGCGCCATGGCAAGTGCAAAATTGCCAAATTAAAATTTTGTATATTAATTTCAAAGGGTCGTGAATTCTTTGGAAACAGTGTACTGAATGGAATAATGGAATGGAATGTAGAAGTCTTTTATACATTTAAACAAACATCTTATTTAATTAAACATAAACAAGTTATCAATTACATACGTTTATTTAAAAATTTTCATTAATTAAATGTTTTTCAACAACAGATTAGCATAGTAATGCCATCTTTCTTAAAATATATAGTAGAAGTTTTTTTAAATTTTATTAATATCTATTATTTAAAAAAGAAGAGTTTGAAACTAGGTTGAAATTGAATATTTCAAACTCCTATTGAAACTAGATTTAAATTGTATTTATGACAACATGTATTTCTGATCAAACTTTTGATCCTCCCATTATAAGAAATCATCTATTTTTATATTTTTAGCACTTACTCAGAACATAAAACTATTACTAAAAATGAAATCAATAATAAGACTACTCCCTATAACATGTTAAGAAAAAGACAAGTAATTTTCAATCATAATTCTTACATCTAATACATACAGAAATCATGCCTTGTTCCTTATGTGCATGTCTACCTAGAAACAGTTTTCCTCACAAGGAACGAGTTGTTCAACCACATATAATGTCACGCTTCTGTTCATTGAACACACTAAAACGGCAGCCTATATTGTAGCAAAAACCTCTTTCACGCACTTACGGAGTTCTCATTTGTTCTAATTCACTTTCGAAATGTTTAGAGCCATTAATTTAGCATCACGTTATATTGTTTATAAAAGGAAACATGGTATTCACATAAATCGTTTATAATTGTATGTATGATAGAAAACTAACCCTAGTTCTCTTTCCACAAAACACGTGGTCTCACATTATGCACTGTTTTATTAGTATAGCATTTTATTTTTTGGTAACAAATACTATTAGTAGTCCATTCTCACATTGGAGAGTGATACAAACTAGTTTATACCGAAATATCACACCATGCTTATAATTTTCAGTCCAAAACCTATCTCTCTCCATTGTATGCGACACACTACCATGATGGAGCTAACTAGAATGATGAAATGTCCTCTTACGCATCAATCTCTATGGCTCAACTCACGTGATTTACACTTCACTCTATTATAATTGTCCATACCATTCTACCTTTATCTAAACATAACATACATTTCTCTGATTGTTTCTGTTTAATTACATCTTTTAATATCTTGTCATTTCTCATGTTATGAAAAATAAATGTTCGGACTATTTCTTCTCGCGCACTAATCCCATACAGCCTACACACTTTTTTACTTATTTCTAATTACAACAATTCTTATTCTCTATTTATCTCTAACCACAATATACACTTTTCTAATTACTTTTCATCATTTATATCTCTTCGAATTTTGTTCTTTCTTAAATTATAACAGATCATTTTTGCAGACCATTTGGCTGTTCCATTCTGCCTGCCGTTACTTCTGTTATACGTACCCCCCATTGTACATTATGCTTAGTTCTTCCCTTATTCAAACACCTGTTCTCTATTTTACAAACTAATAACACTCAAAAATTCACAATGTTACAGGCAGAACAAAAAATCCCAAAATTTTGAGTTATCAAAAAATGTCTTTTCTTAATGGTTCAAGATGGTTAAAATATACCAACATATTAAATTTTATAAAACTCAATCCACTCATATGGGGTATAGCAATGACAGACAACAGACAGACATTATTCCAAAGATTATTTTTTTGGGCTTTGGGGGTATAAAAAGGAAATTTCCATGAAAAATCAAACATTGATGTTTTTTTTACAAATCATATATTTTCTCTATGTGAGAAAGTGATAAATTAATACATTATTCTCTTTTTAAAAAATACGGTTGTGGCCCATGTTATCAACTGAAACTCTTAATCTGTGTATGTAAAACCCTGAAACTAAAAATATTTATTTATTCCTATGTAAGAATTTAGATATGGGATAAAAACCAAACTTACTTCCTTTACTGCATTAATAAACACATCATAATCTGGAGTTGGAACCTTAATACCAATAAATAAATCAGAAATAATTCCTTCAAACAGAGGCACATCATGATTTAAAAACTTTGGCAAGTTGACGTCTATGATGGAACGGAGAAGTAAAATATCCTCTGATTCAGTTGGAAATTTTAGTTTTAAGTTTCCTGCAGCTGACAGAACAGTTTTTACTGCTCGCATGCCTTAGAAAACACACAAAAGAAACAGTAAATAACAACTATGTTTTTTAAATCCTTCCAACATTTATGATATAAAGACATAATATATCAGGTGCTTCAAAAGTATGGAACCTCTTCCATAACTTTTAGACAACGGAAAGTACAAAGATGAAATTTTGAGAATGTCTTAGGATAATTAGTAACTACTTTTACAAACTTTCAACAACATCCCTCTCCGCCCCGGGAGATCCTGTAGGGGGCAATTCAAAAAATTTTAATGTAAACATAGGGCATGTGAAACATACTTTTTATTGTCCTTAAACTGCAAACATTTTATACCAAGGTACGACAACACTATCCAAAATTGAGGCCAAAAATTTTTTTTTCCAAAAATACTGGATCCCTCCCGCAATTTTTAACAGTTTAAAATGGAAGGAAAGGACAGTTTCACCCGCCATTTCGGATAGGATTGTCATACCTTACTTTCCTTGGTTTAAAAATGTATGTGGTTAAAGGAAAAAATATGGTATCACAAGCCCTATGTTTACATTTAGAAATTTTGATTTTTCACCATAGGGACCCCCTCCCCCCGGGGGAGGGGTGGTGGTGTTAAAAGGTTGTAAAAGTAGTTAGTTACTAATTATTCAGACATTTCTAAAGTTTCATCTTTCTACTTTCCATTGTCTAAAAGGTACAGAAGGGGTCCTATACTTTTGGAACACCTGGTATATTATATGATATTTGTATATTAGTTTAAACAGAAAACCAAAAATTATTATTAATTTAAACTGGTTTATGGGGCTTATCATTGTATTCTCCTTCAATAAAAAAAAAAGTAATAAAAAAATTATTTTATATAATGATCAAATTATCAACACATGTTTGTACAGAATGAAATAACAACTTAGAAACATTCAATTTAAATCATTCTAAAAAAAATGTTTAACTTATACCAAATTTGGTAGTGAATACCAAAAATTTCACAAAACATTTTGACCAGTAAAGTGAAAATTTGTACAAATTGGTTTAAATTCAACTTCTAAATTTTAAGTGTTCACCCTAATTTGACAGAGCCAATTCGAGAACAAAGTTTGTAAAAAATTTGTTTGAAATAGGGAGGAGGGGATTGTGATAATGAGTGAGATATACATATGTTTACAAGCTATTAAAATATGTTTTAGGCTATGATTAGTGCACATTCCATAATCCTTGATCTAGGTTTCAGCATGATATCTGTGAAAAAGCTGACTTAGTATTTATAATGTAGAAATTAGTTAATAAAGTACAGAGATTACATGCTTTATAATTTGAACTTACTGACATAATAAATAAACGTGACATTTATTTAGTGTTTATTTTTATCTGCTTATTTTAAGCCTAGATGTTGGTATTAATTTATGCAGATTGAAAGTTGCATAAAATTATTTACTACAGGTTCATGTACATTTTACATGTAAATTTAGTTGTTTAGATGAAACACTACACTGATAAAAATTTACAAATAGCTGGCATTTTGCAATTTTATGATGAGTTTGCTGACAGACTAGTGTTCAGCGATGAGGCTACCTTCCACCTCAGTGGACAAGTAAATCGCCACAACGTAAGATATGGGTATCAGATGTAATCCTTAAATTTTAACTTTAACTTGGATACTAAAGAAATAAAGAAATGGTTGTTTTAAGATTTGAAATATGAAAATAAACCGGGAGATTTATAATTGGTCTAGAGAGAAGACCACGTGAGTCAAATGAATAACTGAAAATAAATATTAAAACAAGGGTAATAAAAAAATTAATATAGATTTCCAAAATATTAATTTGAGGTATAAAATGTTAGTTGTAAGTGGTAATAAATGTTTAAGTGATATATTGTGTTGTGAGAATGGACAGGACATATGGATGGTTTAAGTAGTGTCCGTGGTGCAAAGTATGTGAACAGTTTTTTACTGACTTTGTAGATCTGAAAAGGACGCTTAATTGTGAGATCTAGAGAAGCTAACAGTCTTTGGGAAGTGTTTGAGTTGGTAGGATGTATTTTTAGAACAGTCCTAAGGCGGTGTCTGACTTGATCAGACGCAATTTTGTGTTGAAAACATTTTAAATATTTTAGAAAAAGTTAGTTAGAGACATCTGAGCTGGTGGCATGTGTTTTAAAAAAAGTTGCATAGGAACGTATAAGATGGTAGGATGTGTCTTAAAAGAGTCTTAAAGTGGCACCTGACTGAGTCAGATGTATTATTTTTGTTAAAAGATATTTTAAGGACAATGTAGTGTAAATGTTTTTTAAAACAGTCTCAAAGGAACTTCAGGGATAAAGTGAATAGAAGGGGCAGTTTGAAATTGATTGACTGTGGAGTGTGTAAGAAAGTGATGAACACTTTGAAGCAGTAATTTAAAAAAATTTAATCTAACTTCTAAATAAAAAATAATATAAATTTTCAATATATGAGTATAAATAAGCTCATAACAAATATAATCAGTAAAAGTTGCAACTAATTAAAGTAGAATCATTAAAAAGAATTTTGGTCTCTTCAAGACAGGATAATTTTTAATTGACGATATAAATAATTTCAGATAATATACTAAAGAATGTACCATGAATATATATGTGTATGAATAACTATAATAAATTACCATGTTTAGTTTCAGCAGAAAAAATAAGGATTTTTATTTACCAGACCACCACTGTTAGTACACTTTTAAAAGAAAAACACGACCCTGAGATTATTTTAATTCAAAGTAAAATTATATATTTTCAAAATTGATGAGTTAATTCCATCTGGCGCCCTTAGCTGAGCAAATTTTTTAAATAAATTCTTAATGCCAAACAGTGTCAATTTTAAGATTAATCAAATCATTATTATTAAACCCCGTCTCTTTTTTAATATTTACACAGAAAACCCAAGAGAGTTTATTGAGTAAGAAAGGGACTCACCCTAACTAAAAGTGTTTTGTACTCTTAGCAACCGTAAAGTGTATGAAACCTTCTACTTTATTGAACGCACTGTGTCTGGCATCATTTATTTAGATACCCTGTCAGAAAGGGCTCATTCCTCAGGTTATAAAAGATATTCCAAACTAAGGTTTTCAGTAAGATGGTGCCCCTCCACACTACAAATCTGAGCTACGCAAATTTTTTAATGTTACGTTGCCAGACCATTGGATTGGTCATTCTGGAAATAAAGACAGAGCTCAGTTGAGCTGGCCGCCACGATCGTCGAACTTAACTACTTGCAATTTTTTCTTATGAGGGTTCAGTAAAGACACAGTTTACTACCCTCCTATCCCTCAAAACCTGCAAGACTAAAGAGAGTGCATAACAGAAGCAGTGCAATCCATAACACGGAAGAGTTGGAGAGTGTATGAGCGAAGTTGGACTATCGCCTGGATATTTACAAGAGTACGGTAACTAACGCAGCTTATATCAAGCATTTGTATTGCATATTAAAATTTTGTAATGTGCATTACAACTTGTTAATATAACAAATTATTTTTGCAGTTTTCATGATTTTTGTGCCTCTTCTTCTGCAAATAAATTAACCTTATTTTTACACCATTCTTTTTGAATCACCCTTATTCTTAGGCTTGTGATCGATAGTATAACCAAAAGACAAAACTTCGTATAAAATCAGTGGCGTATTTTCTAAGCTTGCTAGGTTAGCTGCGAAGGCCAAGTATTAATGATAAAAAATGAAAGTACATATCTATAGGCCTACCATATAAAGTTACATATATTTGTTGTAATTTTAAATATAGAATTATTATTATAACATTATTTTGAATGTAACATTACTTTTTTTTTACATCAGTAACATTGCAGCATTACAGCTTCTATTTAATCGCAACCTACTATAAATGTCTTCATAGAAGAAAGGCAAAGTTTTCCCCCACTATTAACTGTGGAATTGCTATAGCAACAGTAAGTGAGTAAGGTGGAGGCTATGACATTTTAATACAAGAGGTCTTCGCTCTTCGGATAGCTAGCTGCATAAAAGTATGTGTCTGTTATTAATTTGTATGTCTACTATTTGTTGGTGTCCTGTGTGGATCGCAAATGATTGTATGTGTGTCACGTTGGTATAATTATAATTATTGTTTACAATTTTTAATTTTATTATTACAATTAATTATTTAACTATGGTAGTTTGTAAATTACATTTTATTTTTAATAAACAAAACTACATGATCAACCGACTAGTTTAGCAAAGTTGTTTTAATTAATAGACCTAAATAAATTATAACAGTGGAATTTTTATATCACTTTCTTAGGTTCATCCGTTTCATTGTTAAAATTTCTCAGTCTTATTATTTTATTATAATTTTTGTGCTGTAGTGCCTCTTAGAAGCTTATTACTTTTATTTTTGCATTTAGATTGAAAAAAATACATAATAAATTTTAATGAGTGATATAGTTAATGGTATATTGGAAATTATTGCCGAAAAATATATACGAAATGAGATAGCTTGAATCTACAGCTCACAAGACGCCACTGTATAAAATCTATTCAAACATTTAAACTGCTATAGTTATTTGAGGACAAATCAGTGACAGTTAATTTATAAACTTTAAAATCATATGCATCTACTAAATTTTGTATGTTAATTAAATAAATTTTATTTCACTATTGTATTCTACATTTTCTTTCATGTTTCTAAATCATGTAACTAAATTATTTCAAATTCTAACTAATAATAAAATTTCTAACAAAATTTCATAATTTTATTTTACATGCTTATATGTGGTAATGTTTGTTCGTCAATTATTGCAATTTTAAAATCTTTTGCCACTTACCATAGTCATAATGAGACTGTGATGACAATTGTTCAGAACATAATCTGTATGTGGTAACAATTTTGACAGAGAGCTGACGAGCATTAACAAACCCATATGAGTATAAGGATATCTCACCAATCAAAGCATAGTCAGGGACCATCATGGCTACTGTGCGAAATAGAACCTACAATATAAACAAGTACAAACAATTATAATTGTGTAGATATGAGAAGTACAACTACTTTATTGAGGTATAAAATGATACAAAGGCACTTTTATAACATTTAATTGGTTCATGTTATACATTAATTATATGTTAATTTCTATATTCCATTTGGAATCTCCTTCATAGAAACACTGACATCTGAGACTATAAATCAACCACTGATCCTACCCACAGGAGTAATTGTTGGCACCTTCTTTTCACAATGTATACAACTAATCACTGTGGACAATATGGAAGCGGACAGGATGGCAAGAACTCATAAATTAGTGTACTTAAATCTTGCAGTCCATAATAATATACCATTTTCTAAGGTACACCTGTGTCTCATATCCATACTGTTTTTTTTAATCTGCTTATTTTAAGCCTAGATCTTGGCATTAATTTATGCGGATTGAAAGTTGAATAAAATTATTTATTACAGGTTCATGTGCATTGTACATGTAAATTTAGTTGTTTAGATGAAACACTACACTGATAAATATTTTCAAATAGCTGGTATTTTGCAATTTTATGATGAATTTGCTGACAGACTAGTGTTCAGCGATGAGGCTACCTTCCACCTTAGTGGACAAGTAAATCGCCACAACGTAAGATATGGGTATCAGAAAACCTAAGGGAGTTTATTGAATAAGAAAGGGATTCATCCAAACTAAAAGTGTTTTGTACTCTTAGCAACTGCAAAGTGTATGAATCCTTCTTTATTGAATGCACTGTGTCTGGCATCATTTATTTAGATACCCTGTCAGAAAGGGCTCATTCCTCAGCTTATAGAAGATATTCCAAACTGAGGTTTTCAGTAAGACGGTGCCCCTCCACACTACAAATCTGAGGTACGCAAGTTTTTGAATGTTACATTGCCAGACTGTTGAATTGGTCCAAACCTAGTTTTTCAGTAAGACGGTGCCCCTCCACACTACAAATCTGAGCTACGCAAATTTTTAATATATATATTATATATGCTATATAGCTTTTGCTATATCTTATGTCATTTCATAAAAGATAGAGTGTAGTTACACTCAATCTTATTGAGTTTAAACCGAATCCCATCTACATCTTTAGAAGTAATGCTGATTTGCTGAATGAAGTATAGCAACAAATCAATACTTCGGTATCCCACCTGAAAATGAATTGTTGCTATACTTCATTCAGCAAATCAGCATTACTTCTAAAGATGTAGATGGGATTCGGTTTTAACTCAATAAGATTGAGCGTAATTACACTCTATCTTTTATGAAATGACATAAGAAAAATCAAGGGATGCTAAATATGAGAAACGAGGTAAGCAATACAATTAGCTTGATTAATCTACAGACATGGGGAAAAAAAAATCAAATGTGTTACCAAGAAAATTCCAAACTTATGTGAAAATGTGCAGTGATGCAACTTCTTGCTGGAAATTGTAATAATTTAAAAATGAGCCTGCTGGGGCAGAATTTAAGATTAATTTGAAAGTTACTTTTGTTCATTAAAAAATGCCACACGTTGAGCGACAATTGTGATAATTTAAAAATGAGCCTTTTGTAGTTATTTAATAGTGAAGCTGTTTTAAGCATAAAAATTATCTGAACTTGAAGAGTTGTACGTTATATTTTTTATTGAATTTAATTATTAATTTATGAATTTATTAATTTGCTCGACTAGGGCGCCAGGTAGCCTTAGCTTACCAATTTTGAAAAAGAAAAAAAATGAGTTTAATCATTTTTTAAAATCTCTGGGGTCGCAAGCTCTTTTTACGGTGTACTTACAGTGATTCTGGGTTTCAAAAATGAAAACACTTGTCTCTGAAATATTACATAAAAATTTATTAAACATAAAACACATTATATTCATGTAACAGAAATCAAAAAAAAGAAAAATTTATATAAGACATCTTACATCCTATCAATATTATTATCATTGCTTTGATCTTCAAAGAAAAAGAATCTAATCAAATTATATTAATAACTTTAAGTTATTTAGTTGCAACTCTAAAAAATAATGAAAAAGGATTTTACTTTACTTCTCATAGTAAATATATTAATTAGAAAAAATATAATTTTTAATGAAATTGAGAATTAATTAATTAATTATAAAAAGTAACTTCTTTTAAAAATACTTTAAGACTCCACAACAAAAACATTAAATCTTATTAATGAAATACATATTTTTATGATATCAAATATATATCTTGAAAGTATATAAAAAAGTCTAAATTGTTCAAAGTACATATATATGGTTAAATAATGAAAGTCTAAACGTGTTATACCAAATCACGTTATATTCTTTATTTAAAAAACACTTTTCCTCGAAGGATGATTCGTGTCTTTCCATGTGACTGCGTGCTAATTATAGAGATGCTTTGTCCACTATCAACGAATTGTCTTTTGTTCATAGCTCACGAGATTTATTTTTATTTTGTTGTACCTGTATTAGAACCCATTATTAATGTCTTATTATAACTTTAATTGTTCCATATATCTTATAGAAAAGTTCTTTGTCGAGAATTCGAAAATCACGTGGCAGCGATTGCACAACATAACTAAAAATTGCAAGTTATCACGCTTTTTCATTTAAAAGTTTATTTATTGAAAACAATATTGTCTTAGCACTTCCAAAATTGTTAGTACACCATGTCCTTTACGAATTTAAAACTTCTGAACACATTTTTTATTGTTCGAACATACACTCGGAGAACTACCATTCGTAGGTCTTGGTGCATCAAGCCCCATTTCCAGACTGACTTAACCACGAGATTTTTCTCTTTCAAGAGCGAGCTGTTCCGGTTAACCGTTACCAAAGTTCAACATACTCCCCACAAGACACATTAAATTTACATATTCTATTTATAAAAAACAAATTATACTAAAATTGACATGATTACATATTTGGTTTTCTTGAAAATCTATTTTTCTTTTATTAATGAAGTTATTAAATAAATTTATGATTTGAACAGCCTGTTTTCGGCGCTAAACCGCGGATTTTAAATCTATTATAAATTATGATTTTTCACATCACCACAAAACCCCACAAAAGATTTGTATTACAATACAAGTATTGTACTATAAATCTTTTCTATATATATAAACTCAATTCGAAAGAAAAAACCAAAATTGTGAAAAATTTTCAATAGATTTTCAAGATTCCTTATTTCAGCAGTTAAGGACCTCATAAAAGAAAATAAGTATCACTAGTATACTTAATTTAAGAAAGATTCTCTTTTCTTATAAAAACTAAAAAATCTATTTACCAAATCCTACTTTACCATCTTAATTTGTTAGCGTTATCATAACTCCTCAAAAATAACTATAAATCCATTAGCGCTAATCCTTATCTCTATTTATACAATAAAACCCATCATCAGTTTCTTTTTCAACAGCAGTTGACTGAAACTTCCCCATCAACATTTTTTGTTGACCGGATCCTGTCACTCAAAATCTTATCATCCAGACAGCCGTCTGTATATTTTCCTGCCATCTAGCCTTTCCTTTCCCACACTTTATTTCCTTTGCCAAGACGAAATTTCTACATCTTTTATAAAAAATCTACATCTATCTCTCACTATTCATCTGAATTGTTTTTTAACTTAACACAACTAAAATTTAAAATTTCTCATTATTAATTAACATTATTACAAATTTATTTATTTATTACTCAAAATTACTTCAATTCACCTTAAAACTTTTCAATTTATAATCTTACATTGTTATTTTTTAACTTAAACTCCTAATTACTCTTTGCTTTGCTGGGATCACATCTTAACTACTGATTTTACAATTACCAAAAAAAAACTCCTCTCTTATTCAAAATTCAAAATTATTACATCATTATGAAAAAATCACTTGCAAACTCATCTTATCTATTTCAAAATTACCTCTTTCAATTGTATTATCCTTTTAGTACTATATCTCAAAATTATTTCCATCTTAAATCTTTCATGTTTTAATAATTAAAGTTGCACTAATCCTCAAAAAACCTCTTTATTATTCATATATGTGTAGCCCACGCAGGTTATCTACATCATTTGTATAAATAATCTCTTTATCTCAACGTAGCTTCCTTTAAAAAATCATAATAATCGTCGTTTATTCGTAGAATTCCTCAAATCTCCCTTTATTTCATTAAAATCGTCGCATATTTCCTTCTATCATCGCAGCACTCAAAAAACCTCTTAAAACTTAAAAATTAATCATCAATGCAACTTAACTATTCTTCTTATAAAAAACTTCTCAACAGAACAACTTCATTTTAAATACCACTTTACTCAATACTTCTGTAAAGCCATCATCTTCTTATAAAAACTCAAAAATTCTTTCATTTAAATTACTTCATTAAAATCTCCTTAGTCATCAACCACTTAAATACAAAAAACTTCAAAAAATAAAAAAAATAAAAAAAATTATCATTGCTTTCCCAGCTAACACCTTATTTCATCAAAATCTTTAGACACCTTTATCAAATAACTTCTCACCATCATCTATTATCTTAAATTCAATCATTATTTATTAAAAATCGTTAATTATTTATTTCATTCATGAACCTCATCAAAATCTCTCTTATCATTATTAGTTTACTACTTTTTCATTAAAAAACAAAAACTTAACCTCCTTTATTCATTATTTAACATCAAAAAACTTAAAAACTTTATTATTATCTGTCTTGGCAAAACTCACATAAATTCTCAAACTTTAATCAACTATTCTTCACATTCTCAAACCATAAATCACTTAAGACTAACAACTTTTATCTCATATTATTAAATAATTCTTGATGTTTACAACATCAAACATACAACTTATCGTTTTACAATTTAACATCTAATTACCTATTCTAATCAGCTAATCAACATTTTTACAATTTCACCAAATTTTTATCTATTTCATAAAAACTCCCTTCCTGTCACGTCCGGTTTATTCCTAGGCTTTGTTTTTTAACAAACCCCTTCCTTTCACCATGAAAGCATTGTCCTATCGTTCCTTGACTACTTCCCTCAACATCTGTTTTTACTTGTTAGAATAGACTCAAAAAAAAAACTTTTCCTTATCCCTATGAAAGTTTATGACACTTACAAACATAAGTCATTGTTTATGTTTTTTGCCCAAAATTACATGTGACAAAAACCTAAACAACTACGTTGGATTTTTGGTAGGTTTTCCAATTAA
Organism: Aphrophora alni; assembly: GCA_963513935.1. NCBI lineage: Eukaryota > Metazoa > Arthropoda > Insecta > Hemiptera > Aphrophoridae > Aphrophora > Aphrophora alni. The sequence continues at coordinate 61,163,786 of OY740769.1, read as the reverse complement.
CCCTAAATCACTACCTTCTAGAAATGATATCTTAGGCCCTGATCATATCACTTCTCGAACATAGCTACATCCTGCCTCGAAAGACAGTTCGCCTACCAAACTTTATATTTTACAATATACTCAAGAACTCTAGGTTCTCTCTTGAATTACTTCTACTACACCGTTGTATTTCTTAATACAAACTAAGAACTCTCTGTTCTTTAAACTTCTCAAAATTGTCAAAGTTTTAACTATATTCCATTTACATGAGTTATAACAATTTTTTATTTTTATTTATTTTTTATTTTATCTTATTTTATTTTTCAAAACTCGGCCGGACTTCATCATCGTAACACCAAATAAATAATACTCCTGTGTTCTGATGATGAAGTTCTGCCAAACGTCGATTAATAAAACCCTCCAACGTTCCATTTTTATTTTGTTTTTTATTTATTATACCTTTTTTTTATTTGACTTTTTATGAATTTTTTGTTTATTTTATGCATTTCCGACTCCCTACTCTCCTTCCTATCCTTCTGATGGTCTAATATTTTACATGTACAATTCTAGTTACACTCTGGACTCTTACACGAAACCAACATGTTATGACCCTAAAATATGCAGTGGTTGAAATGCGATACTCCTACTTGATTCAAAATACCGCCCACCACACACTCCAACCCCATAACACGCTTTTCGTGCAGTCCCGAAATTGTCTTATTTTTGCAAATAAACAATTCCTCTCTTACTACATAAACTCACAGCCATCCTCCCAAAATGTTCATGTACTCCTTAAATGCATTTACCCGAAGAAAATTTTTAAAATTCATAAAAAATTTCATTCAAATCGCATCATCCTAAGTTAAAATAATGTTCTCTTTATCAATCCTATCCCTAGCATCGTCGATTTATTGCTTATGTAATCCTTTCTAGATGTTATTATTCAAATTCAAAAAGAAAATTTTATTTTTTCAATTTATTCTAAGTTCTCTACTTAGAAATTTACTTTTAATTCTATAAAAGTTATTCAAGTAATCAACTTTTATTCTATTTACTTTAATCAATACCAATTATCCTTTATTTAAACAATTTTTATTTGAAAACGCAACTTAATTTACAATTATAAACCAAAAGTTTTTTTTTTTTTTTTTTTTTTTTACATTTCAGAACAGTATTTTCATAACACCCTATATTAGTCTCTATATTATACGCAATAGAATCTTAAGCTCGATTTAGGCATAAACAATTTCCCCTTTGTATATGGTGATGCAATTCTTTATCTGTTTACTACTGATAAGAAGTGAAAACCTTTTAGCTCCAACTAGATTCAATCTCTCGTCATCTTATTGAATATTTAACATTGAATCTACCTACTTAATATTGAATATTATTTCTTCAACACTACACTGAATCCTTGCTTCGAACCAACTTCCTTATCTATGTCACGTTTCATAATTATTTATTCCTTTCATAAATATACAGAGTTATTTACTAACCAAAATCTTACGTCTTCAATAACCTTTCCACCTGACATATTCAACCAGTTCAGCTTGCCTTAAAAGTTTTCTTACATTACACAATTTATTATTATTATTATTTTTTTTTTTAAATCTTCTGTTTTTTATTCAAATTATTTATTTATTATTAAAATTTATCATTACGGTACCAATTCTTTAATTATTTATGAAATATATTTCCTTAATTGAGTGACATTGTATGTCCCTTTAATTATTTCAGAGTCTATTGTGCCAATTACATACGCATTTTCTAATTTAATCTTTAAAACTTTAAACGGACCTTGATACAATAAGAAAAATTTCTTTTTTTCTCTTCTCAAATTAGATGACAGATAGTGATTTTTAACCAAAACCAAATCTCCTATCTCAAATTTTATTGGTTTTAGTTTTTTATCATGATATTTTTTCCGTTGACTTGCTTTTAATTTCAAACGTCTTCTTGCTAAAACTATTTTTTCTTCAAAATCTATTATTTTTCCCGGAGGAAATTTGCATAGTTGGTTATAAATACGAGGACACTCCTTTTTAAACATTATTTCATACGGACTATCATTGATGGATTCGTGTATGGATTGATTCATACAATTTTCTATAAATTTTACATAAAGCGGCCATTTTGTGTGTTTATTGTGAACATAAGTCCTAAACATTCGACCTAGTTCTCTCATGCAACGCTCACTGGGATTCAACTGAGGATGGTATACTGATGTGTGCCTAACTTGAATATCATTATTTATTAATTTTTCTTTCCAAATTCGTGATTGGAACTGACTACCGTGGTCACTTAGAATTATTTTTGGTTTCCCTATTTCCCTTACATACTCATTAACTATTTTATTTGCTAAAACCGTCCCAATTGCTCTCTTTATAGTATATAATTTTATAAATTTCGAAAAAACATCCAGTACTACAAATATATACTTAACCCCACCAGTTCCCATTGGCAATTCTCCAAATAAATCCACTGCTACCAAATCTAACACATTTTCAGGTAAGATGTTTACCATAAATCCTTCATTTTTTATATTTGATACTTTAGTTTTCTGACATAATTCACATGGCCTAATTTGTAATTTTATTTGTTTTTCTAAATTTGGGAATTCATATAGTCCTTTTATTATTTTATAACACTTTCCTGCACCAATATGTCCGTATCTTTCATGACAATCATTAATTACAATTTCTATTAAAGATTTCGTTAAACAAATTTTGTGAATTCCATTTTTCTTTGACTTTTTAAATAAAACACCATTATAGATAACATAACATTCTCTTAACTTATTAAATTTAGTAGATTGATCTTCTAATAATTTAATCATTCTCATACAATATTCATCTTGACTTTGTTCCAAATTTAAACGTTTAAAGGCATTTCTTAAAACTCTATCTTGTTTTGCTAAATTTTTATCAATTTGTGTTTGAAAAATTTTAATTAAATGTTCATCGCCTGTCTTGATGACTTCATTGTGATCCGTTCGCGAAATAACATCTGCTACAATATTTTCCTTCCCTGGACAATACTCAATTTCTAAATTATATTCCTGTAAAAACAGTATCCATCTTAAAAGCCTACCATGTGTTAATTTACAGTTTTTTAAAAAGGTCAAAGCTTTGTGGTCAGAACGTATAGTCGTTTTGTTCCCTAGCACATAATTTCTAAACTTTTTACATGCGAAGACTATACTCAACAATTCTTTCTCTGTAACAGTATAATTAACCTCACTACTTTGTAAAGTTCTGCTTGCGAACGCTATGACCAGATGTTCATTATTTACGTCAACTTGGTATAATACAGCTGCTAAAGCTTTATCAGAGGCATCTGTGTTTAAATAGAAAGGTTCTTGGAAATTAGGGTGTTGTAAAATTATCGTCTCTAGGAAAACCTGTTTTATTCTTTCAAATGTATGTCTGTCTTCCTCTGTCCAATTCCAAATTTTGTTGTTATTCCCTAAAAGATGTGTGAATTTACTAGTTAGCTCTGCATAATTTTGTTGAAACTTTCTGTAATAATTACATAAGCCTAAAAACTTTGTAATTGTTTAATATTTTTTGGTGTGGGAAAATCTTGTATTATTTTAATTTTTTCTTGATCTGGCTCTATTCCTATATCTGATATGTTGTATCCTAAAAACTTTATACCTTTTTTGCAAAAAACAGACTTCTTAATTTTGATAGTTACATTATATGTTCTAAGCCTTTCAAATAATTTTCTTAAATGTCTCATATGTTCTTCAAACGATTTTGATGCTATGCATACATCATCTACATAAACTGTTGTAAATTCCAAAACTTCAGGCCCTAATACCATACTTAATCCTTTTTTAAATAATGAAGTACTAACATTTAGTCCAAAAGGGAGTCTTTTGAACTGTAAATTCCTACCATTGAATACGAAAGCAACATATTTTCTAGATTGTTCATCTAATTCTATCTGCCAAAAACCACTGACCAAATCTATACTAGAAATATATTTAACTCCTTCAAACCTTTGCAATATATCATCTATCTGTTCAGGTGCCTCTCGGTCTGGTATGATTATTTGATTTGCTTGCCTAGCATCTAAACATAATCTTATGGACGAATCTTTTTTAATTACACATACTAATGGATTTGAAAATGGGCTATTTGAATCTTCTATTATATCATTGTCTATCATTTTTTGAATTTCCTTAGCTACAGCTTCCTTTTTTGAATGTGGTATTGCATAAGATTTATTTATAAATTTACTATCTTCCTTTATATTTAATTTAGCTTTATAATTTAACATTTTTCCTGGCTGATCCGAAAATACTTCTTTAAAATCATTTAATACAGTTTTTAATTCTTGTTTTTCACTATCTAAGTTTAAGTTACATTCTTCTAAAATTTTCTCTACAATTTGTGTCCATTCTACATCTTCATAGTTATTTTCATAATATTTTGAATCAAATTCTTGAAAAAAGTTAGTAGCTACATCATTAATTTGCAATTCTTCATAATCAAAATCCGTCTCATCATAACAATTTATTTCTGCTTTAGTCCTACACAATTTTAATTTATAACATTCTACTTGCGAAATTTGCTTTCTAAACTTTGTTTGAATTATTTTATCCTCTACATTAAATTTAATCTTTTCTTCATCAAAATCAATTTGAGCCTTCTTTTGTTTCAAAAAGTCACATCCTATAATCATTTCAATATTTAAACCTCTAACAATTAAAAAGTTTACTGCAACTACATTTTTTCCAATTTCTACATCTATAAAAGCTTGTTTTGTAATCCTCTTGCTACGCACACCTGTTACTCCTACAATTGTTAAGTTACATACTGGTAATTCCAAAATTTTATCATTATTAGTAATTAGTTTCTTATAAATTTCTTCATTCTTAACAGTAATTTCAGAACCTGTATCTATTAAACATTTAAATTCTTCTTTATTAATTTTCACATCAATTTCAATTAATTCTCCTTTTATAGGCTGTATATTTACATTATTATAATTTTCTTCATTTAACAATTCTTCTCTAATGTCTACATCAATGTTATTATTATTTTTGGTTATTATAGATGAAATTGTATTTTTTAAATCTACTATTTTAGGCCTATTTTGATTTTTAGACAACAAAGCTTGGGCCCTATTTATTGTTGTCCATTTTGGTTTTCCTGTGGTCTATTACTATTTCCCCTATTTCCCTGATCATGTCGTTTTTGTTGGAAATTTGGCCTGAAACCTTGATTCATGCCATTTCCATTTGCCCTAGTAAAATTTTGCTGATTTGTTAACATGGGCCTATTATTGTTATTTTGCATATTGGGTGGTGGAAATCTAGTAAAATTATTTGGTCCCCTAAATCTATTCTCTCCTCTTGTCTCTTGAAATTGGGGTGGTGCTCTAAATCGAAATCCTTCTTGTCCTATCTGCGGTGGTTGAAAATTTCTATATATGGGTCTGTCCATATTCATCCTATTGTCTCCCTGTCTTGCCCTATCTGGACCTAACAACTTCTGACTTTCTTGCCAACTTAAAATTAACTTTTCTAGGTCATTGACATTTTTAGGTCTTGCTGCTAACATCATTAACTCTAGTTTTTCAGGCATTTTCCTACTTATATGTCTTATAAATGTATCCATAGACATCGGCGGATCTAAAAACTGTGTCTTATTGTATAGTCTCATTACATATTTAAATACCTCTTCTATGGGCCCTCTATAATAACTTCCTACCAATAGTTTAGTTTTCAATTGTTCCTGTTTCTCTTCAGACCAAAACCTATCTAAAAATGCTACTTTAAACTCTCCAAAACTACCCCACTCATTCTTGTGTGCCTCAAACCATAACTCTGCCTCACCTTTAAAATATTTTCTTAAACAACCTAATTTTATCTTCCATTGTCCCCCATTTATTTTATTAAATGTCTCTATTGCTTCTATAAACACCTTCGGGTGCGGTTCTAACCTTTCATTTTGAAACTCTGGGATTATAGTCTCATTAATTATATTCGCACTTGTATAAGTACCCTGACTTATGCTACCCTGTTCTACAAAATTCTCTCTTATTTTTTGCATAAAATCTCCTTCGAATTTTAAGTTTAAGCTATTAATCTGGTCCTCTACATTGTTTTTTAATTCTAAAATTTCTTGTTTTTCTAGATTATTCTGTTTTCCTACTTCTAAGTCTAACAACGTTATTTTTTCATCCGTTTTTCCTAACTGCATCTCAAATTTATCTACTCTATTGTTTACATCACTCTTAATCTCTAAAATGTCCTTACAAATTTTATTTTCAACAACTTTTAGATTATTTTTGGCTTCTATCTGATTACTTAACAACTTTACTTCCGTTTCAGATTTAACATTATCAATTTCCTTAACTATACTACATATTTTATCAGACATATCCATTTCAACTTTAACAATTTTCTCATCAAAATTATTTTCTACCTCTAACCTAGTTTGCTTAATTTCTTGTCTTAAACCCTGTTCTACATTTACATAACCTTCTTTGAATTCTGCCCTACTTTCTTCAAATTTTTTGTACATTTCTTCTTTTAAATCTAAATTATCTTGTCTTAACTCTAATTTACTCTGTTTCAAGTCATTATCTATCTTATCTAATTTAGCATTATTCTGTTCGAGTTTAACATTGAAATTTTCCAGCTTAGTATTAATTTCTAGCTTATTTTGATCAAATTTATTATTAAAGTCATCAAATTTATTATTTAAATCTTGCTTCAAATCTACATTATTTTGTTTTGTTTCTAACCTACTCTGATTAATTTCTTTTTTTGTTTCTAAGCTACTTTGTTCAAACCTTTTTATATCCTTTCTCATTTCTATCAGCATTTCTATCATAAACGCCTCACTTTTAGATTTTTTACCTTCATCTAACCTATTTGGTTCAATTACCCTAACCTGTTCAATTACCCTAACTTCTTCATCTCCTAATTCCTTATCTGAATTTTCTTCTACAATTTCTACCCCTGGTGTTTCTACTAATTTTTTATTCAAATTATCACACTGTCCTTTACTATTTAGAATCCCATCACTGCTATATCCCTTAAAATCCGAACCTGAACTACTACTTTTACTCATACTTGAACGTCTACTATTACTATTACTATCAATTAATTCCTGCGCTAACATATCTTGTGCAAATTGTTCCTCAGTTTGTTCTTTACGTTGTGATTCCTTCTGTAAATTATCAAAAATATCCCCTGTAAATTCCATCTGTTCTAAATTGTTTAAAGAATTTTGATTTCCTAACCCTACCTGTTCATCATTATTATTAACATTTACAATTTCTGACTCCATTTTTATCTTACTATATTTAACACAAAAAATTTTAAAAAAGAATCTTTCTTATATTATTTAGAGAGTCCTTACCTTGTTTAAATATTTTCATTTCACCAAAATCACTGTATTTTCGACCAAAAACCGCCCCATTGTTGGGAGCCAATTGTAATAATTTAAAAATGAGCCTGCTGGGGCAGAATTTAAGATTAATTTGAAAGTTACTTTTGTTCATTAAAAAATGCCACACGTTGAGCGACAATTGTGATAATTTAAAAATGAGCCTTTTGTAGTTATTTAATAGTGAAGCTGTTTTAAGCATAAAAATTATCTGAACTTGAAGAGTTGTACGTTATATTTTTTATTGAATTTAATTATTAATTTATGAATTTATTAATTTGCTCGACTAGGGCGCCAGGTAGCCTTAGCTTACCAATTTTGAAAAAGAAAAAAAAATGAGTTTAATCATTTTTTAAAATCTCTGGGGTCGCAAGCTCTTTTTACGGTGTACTTACAGTGATTCTGGGTTTCAAAAATGAAAACACTTGTCTCTGAAATATTACATAAAAATGTATTAAACATAAAACACATTATATTCATGTAACAGAAATCAAAAAAAAGAAAAATTTATATAAGACATCTTACATCCTATCAATATTATTATCATTGCTTTGATCTTCAAAGAAAAAGAATCTAATCAAATTATATTAATAACTTTAAGTTATTTAGTTGCAACTCTAAAAAATAATGAAAAAGGATTTTACTTTACTTCTCATAGTAAATATATTAATTAGAAAAAATATAATTTTTAATGAAATTGAGAATTAATTAATTAATTATAAAAAGTAACTTCTTTTAAAAATACTTTAAGACTCCACAACAAAAACATTAAATCTTATTAATGAAATACATATTTTTATGATATCAAATATATATCTTGAAAGTATATAAAAAAGTCTAAATTGTTCAAAGTACATATATATGGTTAAATAATGAAAGTCTAAACGTGTTATACCAAATCACGTTATATTCTTTATTTAAAAAACACTTTTCCTCGAAGGATGATTCGTGTCTTTCCATGTGACTACGTGCTAATTATAGAGATGCTTTGTCCACTATCAACGAATTGTCTTTTGTTCATAGCTCACGAGATTTATTTTTATTTTGTTGTACCTGTATTAGAACCCATTATTAATGTCTTATTATAACTTTAATTGTTCCATATATCTTATAGAAAAGTTCTTTGTCGAGAATTCGAAAATCACGTGGCAGCGATTGCACAACATAACTAAAAATTGCAAGTTATCACGCTTTTTCATTTAAAAGTTTATTTATTGAAAACAATATTGTCTTAGCACTTCCAAAATTGTTAGTACACCATGTCCTTTACGAATTTAAAACTTCTGAACACATTTTTTATTGTTCGAACATACACTCGGAGAACTACCATTCGTAGGTCTTGGTGCATCAAGCCCCATTTCCAGACTGACTTAACCACGAGATTTTTCTCTTTCAAGAGCGAGCTGTTCCGGTTAACCGTTACCAAAGTTCAACATACTCCCCACAAGACACATTAAATTTACATATTCTATTTATAAAAAACAAATTATACTAAAATTGACATGATTACATATTTGGTTTTCTTGAAAATCTATTTTTCTTTTATTAATGAAGTTATTAAATAAATTTATGATTTGAACAGCCTGTTTTCAGCGCTAAACCGCGGATTTTAAATCTATTATAAATTATTATTTTTCACATCACCACAAAATGATAGTGTTAATCTTAATTATATTTGTGTAACTTAAATCAAAAATTTTAGAACATATGCAAGTATAACATAACATTGATGATCTTCCCAATGAAAAAAAAAAAAACGGGCTGTACATTTTACTTTTGCTAGTTGTAAAAAACACATTCACTTATGATGAACTGTCATAAATATGCTTTAACGATTCACAAGGTTGTTCACTTCCCCAGATCTTGCAGTTGTTATTGTGCATCTTAAGGCTAACATGAACTATAGACTCATTTAAATATTACACTTACGAGGAAGTCTCATCTTAGACAATTAATTGATTAACTAACCATTTATACTTAAAATTCATAAAGATCCATCTTACCTGTATCAATAATTTCTTGCACCTTGGTAAGTATGTATGGTTTTTAAGTATATATGATTATTTAACACATGGTAAATAGTTACTAATGGAATGCATGTTGTGTTGATTTCTTTGAGCTATACATTTAAGCCCTACCTAAACTGTTCCATGACACATGGGAAAGATGGAAACAATCTGTTGATATTTCTGAACAGAACACCAAGAAATTATCAACAACAAAATTGAATTCTCTATAGATATAGATCAAAACAAATTAAAAATTGTGGAAAAAGTAAGGAATGCCTCCTCACTTAATTATAAGGGTTCTGGTAAATTAAATAAATTTCTTAAGATGACATATAATAAGCTAATTCAAAACCCGGAATCACTAAGGAAAGAAATAATTGAAAACTTTGGTTTTGGTAGACTGAAACAGCTAATTGAAATAATATTTATTAATATGTTTTATAACCTTAAAACCTTTTATAACCTTAAAAGGTTATAGTTTAAACACATTACCAAGGACCAAGGAAAACAACTAGAGTGAGTCACATGGTTATCAGAATAAATAAATAAAAAAATAATCTAATATCATATTTTAACAAAAATTGTATTCAGGCGAAATTGTATCATATATTCTAAATACAAACATTCCCATCTATTTCATAAAATATTAAACCTATTTCTATGAATCTAAACACAGATATTTCTATAGTCAACATCAAAAATGAGTTTGGAAATGAAAGAAAAAATCTCTCAATCTATTTCAAAATGGTACCTGTTTAAAATTATCCCTACAACGAATAACTGTAGATTCTGCAATAACTGGTTTTACACATGTTTCGGATACAATGATGTAAAGTAAACTTGCTATTAACTGAACACTGTTTATCCAAGGCTCTGTGTTAACCAAGGCAGTTGAGCCAATCAACTCGACATGATCTTCAGGAGCCTTCAATTGCGGTCGTTTGACATTGTGTTGAAACACGAGTTCAACCACATTTGTTTGTTTTTCAGAAACAAAATTTAATGATATAAAGAGGTTACATCATTAATAGAATTGCTGCTGTCAAAGATATACGGTATTCAAAAATGAATATCTATTATAGCCTAATAGAAAAATAAAATTAACATTAATACAAACTAAGTTACAGCAACGCAGAACAGTTTTAAATTACAATAAGCATACACATGTAAAACACTATCGTTATTCAACTTGAAATTACCAAACTATGCAGAAAACCCTGAGAACTGGTCTCTGTGGACTCAAAGAATTTCTAGATAAAATACACAATTAATTGGTTATAGAAAGGGAACATCCAATCAGAAAAAAGCTGGTGAATATCAACCTATGAAATCCAAAAGGAAGTACAAAACTAATTTCAAATGATGAACCGCATAAATATAAAGTAGGGGAGATGCTTAAGTCTCCCGCCCCAGTCGTCCAACAATAACCAAACCAACCAGACATAATAAAAAAAGACTATTCCAAAATAAATGTGTTAAGAGTAAAAATTTAAACAAGTTCAATATTTAAAAAAAGAAAATAATGAGTGTAATTCAAAGGCAAGATTGTTCCATTGGCAAAGAAAAGTGAAAGTGTGTAAAGTCAAATTTGAAAGTGCTACAAACCGAAACACAGCTAATAGTAATCATTAATTTAAAACATTCATGTAAGGGAGATCTCATAACTAAAACTATTTAATTAATATTAAAACTAAAAATAAAAAATAAACTCAAATTATAATCAATATAACAAATTAAATTCATAATAATTGAAATAATATTTAAATCAACTATTTTAAACTATAAGTTTTAAAAATTCGAAACACCTAAATTCAGTTACAAATTAGTTGAAATAAGGATCGTACGATGCCTTCCAAGCAATTTTAAAGGAGCTAGAAAAATCAAAAGTGAGTCAAAATATATGTATATATATAATTAATCTTAGATGTAATTAGATCTTACATCCAAAATTCTTAGACAAAGTCTCACATTAAAGTCTTACATGGTGGAACACATCTTATTAAAAAAAAAAAAAACTCTTACAATGATATAAAAGTTTTATATGGTGGAGGCGCTCGGCTAGAACCGACTAATATTATAAAAACGCATATGGATATTTAACAAATTTTAACCCCTTAAGTACACAACAGAGAGGTACATACTCAGAATTAGGGAAGTTAGAATCATTAAGAAACACACAAAATAATTCTAACTCAAGAAACTAAACAAATTCATGAAAGTTCAAAAAACTTAGACAAAAATATATATGACCCATTACCGTTTGAAGGACTTTACTCTATCATAAAAAAACTGGATGAAATAATTTACAAAGAAAATAAACAACCTCAAATCAACAAGGAACACAAAATATGGAAAAAAAAAATACCCTTAATACAACCCACACAATACCATGGTTTAATATCAGAAGACATAAACATGTTCATTGCAAGATATGAAATAGCTTCAAAACCTAATGTTTAGACAAAAGACACACAAATATAAATCTATTGTCCACTTAATTAGCAAAACAGCTATAATTGGTTGCTTTCATCAAAACAAAGCAACATGGGGTCATAACTTGGGATAATCCAAAAACAGATTAGATGAGCGTATTTGCATCAATAGCTCAAATCCAGACACTTTATCTCATTCCATTAAATTTTATTTAGTCCTCCTGACAATATACATTGCATAAGTTAAGTCATTAAATTTTATTGCACAAGAGATTATAATTAATGAGATTACAAATGCTAATAGAAAGCAAAATACAATCGGAATCTGACCCACCAATAAACTTTTTAATAGAAATTGAAGCTATATGTAGAAAAATGAAGCTGAACATGGAAAAAAAACTAATAGTTAATTGCATTATACAAGGATTAAAACTGGAAATTTGCGAAAGAATTATTACCTTAACACTAAAACAATTACAAAACAAATTTAAATAAAATTGACGAAATAATTCTACAATAAACTTTAAATAAACAACAATTTTTAAGACACTCTGACACAAAAAGGGAAAATAATGTTGAGAAATATAACATAAACATGCTAACAGAAAAACTGGAAAATTTAACAGAAGTAGTCAATACACTGGCAGAAAAGGGAAATAACCAACAATCCACATTCAATTTTAAGAAACAAATTCATAGGCCCATGCCTCAATATAAAACATATTACAAATTTGAAATAAAACAACCGTACATCCAAAATAAATTTAACAACTATCAAACTCAAAATGACCAAAAACAAACTTCTTCAATTTGTAAGAAGGACAATCACCTTATCAACAGATGTTATTCAAAAAAAATTAATTGTATAATATGTGCAATATCCAAAAGACAGAAGAATGTGTTTTCAATAAAAAATATAAAACACAAACACACAACCAAAAACATAACATAAACGTAACAAATTGTTCTAAAAACAATCACTCAACCCAGGATTGTTATTATAAAAAATCAATCAACAGAAAAACTATCTGAAAAACGGGAGTATGGGGCAACTATAAGACATTACAGTCATTACACCTCATCACAGACAAACAAAAACAAACATAACATGACCACATTAAAAACAAATATTTGTAAAAACCATAAAAACAAACTATCAATTTTTAAGAAAAATGATCTATACAACGAATCTGGTGGACCTCCACCATTCAAATGTAGAATAAAAAAACCTTACACCCGAAATTCCTACACAAAGTCCCACATTAAGCTCTTACATGGTGAAGCGCCTACTAGGATTAAGTTTATATTATATATTTAAATTCAGTAGTATGTAAATATTATGATTGTATGTAATATGTATGTATTCCATATATTAATGTATTACGTGTATGTATATATTGTAATCAAATAAAGAATAGAATAACTATAATAAATATAAAATATAATATATGTATTAGAATAAGGAGGAACATATGAAACTGGAATGAGAGCCAGCTGTTGAAGTGTTGAAATAGTTGCCTCGTTAATACATATAATTATTCAAAATTAAGGGGTCTGATTTTAATAATATATAAAAAAAAGAAGTTAAGTGCTGATACTAGTTGGGCGCCATTGTAATTTGTTAATTACAAAAATAAAATAAAAATAGAAAAAATAAAATTTAAGTTTAAAAATTTAAAGATATTAAATTAAATTTCTCTAGGGTCGTAAGTTGTTTCACAGTGTACTCAGTAGGATATTAGAGTGAAAGAATAGTAGTCCTTTTTGTTCTGAAATAGCACATAATATTTATTAAACACATTTAAGACATATCTACATAGAAAATATATAGAAAATGGAGCATTCATATGCAATATCTTATCTTAGTACATTCTAACAATTGTTTAATCATTAAAATGATAATAATATAAAAAGGTCAAATTAACTTTAATTACTGAATTTACTTTTTAGTTGCAACTCTGAAATTGAATAGATTTTAGTTTATTTAAATGAATTTTATATAACTAAGAATTATAATCTTTGAAAATAGATCAAGTTTCATTAAATCATTTATTAGAAAAAGACTTTATTTTAATATTTTTTCATACTTTAGAATATAAGACATCATCTTATATATTAGAACTCAAATTGTCAAATCAAAACTTATACTTAAAATGGAAACATTTAAATTATATTAGATACAAACATAATTTTAGAATAAAAGTTTTTGACGTGGATACCAATCACGTTCCTTCTATTTAAGAGCACATTATTTTGAAGAAGCTTCGCTTCGTTCGCCGGAACTTCCTGCAGCCTTATGGAAGTCGCTTTGTCCCCTGTTCATATGCTGATGTTTTCAACTCACCTTTCCATTTTACAAAGTTCATTTCTATTATTTATGTAACAAAATAACTATTAGTGTTTTAACTTAAACTGTTCTATTTTTCTTTCTTTCAAAACATCACGGTTTTGTCTATATTTCCCGATTCGATTATATCACTTCTTATCGAACACGTGGAAACTATTGTTCCCACCATTTTTTATAAAAGTTCATGTATTCGATCAAAACATATAATGCTTTGATCATTATTAGTTCAATGTATAGTCTAAAGAACACTCTTTTCTAAACTTAAACCTTTATACTGAAAATGCAAACTAATGCAAAAACACATGGTTTCTTACAAGTTCTTCACAAACAAATTATTGTTAAATACTTCTCACTGTATCTGTATTTTACATTCCGTTCTAATACAACGCTGTTAAATGAAACAATTCATCATTGTCTTTCTTAAAACTTTACAATTTCACATTTTTACTTGTCCCTATTGTTCTTTTTAGGAACAACTCAAAATCTAATACGACTGAACACTTCAAACACTGCCCATAGAATGACCAACGAATGCCTGATGCAATCCTAACCGTTTGGCTTGCTTGGCAACAAGCGTCCTTTCCTGGTTCACAATACAACTTGCGTTTCACTTCTTAATTAATTAGGTTTACACTAATACTAATTATATCTAAACATAGGACACATTTCTCTGACTATCTTTTATTATTCACTTTGTTTTCAAATTTTGTCTATTTCAAATTATTAATTATAATTAGACTAACTACTTGTTGTAGCGCCTGCCCCTTTCTTCTTTTTCAGCTGGACAAATTATGTTCAAGTTCAAAGATTCTTGCGCTTTGTGCTAAATTCAAATTAAAAATGTACAATATTACATATAATGACCGACACACATTACACAAGTACATTTAAGACCTTAACGAAGTATAGACATAACGAAGAGTCTTTGTGAAATGTATCGCAGAGGGAGCGAGAGAGAATCACTGGGCAGCAAAGGAGAACACGCCAAATATCCAAGAGTCTCCACAGGAAAAGAAGGTGAGCAAATATTTGAGTATAGAGTGATCTGATAGTCATCTCAAAAGTAGAGTAGATTCATGAAAGAACATCAGTTGGTATCAATCTGGGTTCCTATGTAAAAATAGATGTAATTTGATTTTAATGTATTTAAGATAAAAGCCTAAGTTGATAAGATAGGTCGATATTTGATATTAGCATAATAAGAGAGTCAATTTAATGATA
This sequence comes from Aphrophora alni, assembly GCA_963513935.1. Taxonomy (NCBI): domain Eukaryota; kingdom Metazoa; phylum Arthropoda; class Insecta; order Hemiptera; family Aphrophoridae; genus Aphrophora; species Aphrophora alni. The sequence goes on along the minus strand of OY740769.1, from coordinate 61,148,392 downwards.
AAGATATTTGGAGTAGATAAATATTATATTAAATATTGAGTACAAAACTGAATCACTGATGATTATTTTATTATGTTAATCAAGAACCCAGGCCTCATAAAGGAAAATTCCTAACAAATGGTGCATTAGCCTTACTTTTAGTTTTTACTAAAAAATGTATAACTATATAAACGAGAAATATAAAAATTGTTATTATTTTGTAAACTACCGGTAGTGAAAGAATTAGTAATATAAAATTAATTGGTGTTTTGCTGATTTTAAAACTTCGGTGTTGAGTTTTGTTACATTTTTTTTTCAGATTTATGCCTAAAAGTATTTAGTGGCTATTTTACACTAATTTTTAATAAAAAAAATAGGTGTGTCTAACATTTAATTAATTGTATGCTCTTAATGACAAATGTTTTTAAAGCTATTTTATTCTATTAAATTCATTTAATCATTAAGTGCATAACAATTTTTTTATACTAATTGATGGCCCTTTTTATATATGAGTAAGGATAATTCGTTGGTTTTAATTTTCGTTCAAATTGTCTTGTAATAAGTGGTAATTTAGGGAAAAAATTTTACGAATATATTGTATGTTGCATACATGTAACCAAGGCATTTTGAGTGATTCAATATTGTGGATTATAGCAATGTTTTACGCTTTAACAAATTGTATTGAAATGCTTGCCCTGCGGTCAGACACACATTACACAAGTGCAAATTAGCCCTTAACGAAGTAGAGATGCGGCCAGTCTTTGTGAAACATATGGCCGAGAGAGCAAGAGAGAATCACCGGGCAGTGAGAGAGAGCCCGCTAAATATCTAAGAGTCTCCACAGGAAAAATGGGTGAGCAAATATTTGTGTTTAGATTGATCTGGTAGTAGTCTCAAAAGTAAAGTAGAATCATGAAAAAACCAAAGTTGGAATCATTTTGGGCTCATATGTAAAAATAGGTGTAATTTGATTTTAATGTATTTAAGATAAGAGCTTAAGTTGATAAGATAGGTCAATATTTGATATTAGCATAATAAGAGAGTCAATTTATTGATAAAGATATTTGGAGTAGATAAATAATATAATATTGAGTACAAAACTGAACCACTAATGATTATTTTATTATGTTAATCAAGAACCCAGGCCTAATAAAGGAAAATTCATAACTCACCTCTTATAAAAGAAAAAAAAACTCTTTCAGAAACATAAAAGTCTTACAGTGCTGATTTGGGTGTAAGAGAAGTGACAGTGGGTAATTGGAAAGAGAAACCAAATGAGATTAAAAAATTGATTAAACAAAGTGTTAGTGAGGGTAGAAAGAAAAGGTTTAGAAAGAAAAACTATGAAGAAAGGGGGAAATGAACACATAACTGAGACTTCGTTTGTCTGGTTATCTCAGATTTGACGGATAGGAAGTCTGGTAAGTCACCCTATGCTACTAGCTAAAGCCCTAGAATTCCAAAAAAGTTTATGGATAGAAAAGAAAATTTTATGACTAGCAATGGGTGGATCAATAGGTGGAAGAAGAAGTATGGTATAAAACAACTTAACATTGCTGGATAGAGAGTTTCTGCGAATTCAAGTAAGGTTACTGATTTTCAAACAAAATTCAAGGAGTGCATTTTACAATCTGGACTTACCTGTGATCAGTTTTTCAACTATGATGAAACAGGTTTTGATTATAAAATGTCGACAAAACAAGTTAGTAAGATGAGATGAGAAATCTACCCCTGAGTTTAAAAAAGAAAGGAATTAGTAATGATTCTAACATGTTCGAATGCTTCTGGTTACCTGAAACTAAAGCTCTTACTTATTGAAAATCTAAAAGTCTGAGAGCCTTTAAAAACTTTAATGTAAAGGGTTTACCTACAATGTACATTAACCAAATAAACACATGAATGGATTCTAAATTTTTAAACATTGGTTTTTCAAGGAGTTCAGTTGTATAGTTCAGGCATTCCTCAAAAAGAGAAAGATTACTTGAAAGGCAATTTTATTATTGGACATTGCCCCCTCTCATCCCGATGTTAATAAACTCTCAAGCAGTGAAAATAAAGCTTTATTATTTTCACCAAATGTCACATCGTTAACCCCTTGATCAGAGAGTTCTTGACACAATTAAAAGGAATTATCAAAAGAGATGTAATAATAAAATGAAAGGGTTTTGTTTTTTTAAAGTTATTTTGAAAAGAATTGAAGTTATTAATTACTTAATTAAAAATTTGCACAACAATTAGGGCGCCAGGTAGCTTTCGCTTACCAATTTTGAAAAATGAAGTTACTATTAAAACATCTCAGGGGTAGGTTCTTCTAAAAGTGTACTTACACAGTGACTTATCTGGTGAAATGAACAACTCTTATTTTTCCTGAATCTTGACATGAATTTATTGACATAAGAAAAAACATTAGTACTTTTAGAATTATTATTAAAATAGATCTTATAGATCATCTATATTATACATCCTAGCCTTGAATCTTATTATTGCCTTTTAAGAAGGTCTTCATGTTAAAACTTGAGTTTACTCTTTAAGTTGCAACTAGAAAATTATTTATAAAACTAAACAGATTAAATTTATCTGTTTTTTATTATTGAAATTACGTTATTTTAAAAAGATAAATATGTCAGTAGACATTTATTGTTCTTTTACATGAAAAAATATAAATACCGTACTTGAAAATATTAAACTTATAAGACTAAAACATCAAACATAATAAATTTTATACAATAAACAGATTAATTCAGCGTGTTAAATAACACGTTTTACAAGTCCTTTGTCGTAAAACAAATTACTCAATTGTGGTCCATGCCGTGTGGAATTTGATGATAGTTTCCCCATTTTGTCCGCGGAAAGAGAACGTCCGTCGGAATCATTTCAACAGCACTTCGCGAATGTTTGTACTGAGAAAGTCTGTTAACTTATTAGTCCATTCTACACATTATAATTGTTCATCTTTCGACCGTATTTGAATACGACACGCGTGATTGTCTATTGTCTTTATGTGAAACACGCTGTTCGTACTAAACACTTCTAACACTCTGTTCTATTCAAAAAACTAATATGTCTACATTGTTCAAGTTACTTTACATTTTTAACGAAACCTTTTAACACATCTCATTTCCTCAACACTTCAACTAAGACTGTTTAACACTTTGAAACATGACTCTCCTCTCCAGAATCCTAACTGAGACTCTTCTCTTCAACATCTGGACTCAGACTGATTCTCCCTACCTCGTGGTTATTTTTCACATCTTCCGGTACAGGGTCCACACTTCTCTACATCACGGACGGTCATTCAAATTTCACAGACGCACGCAATAAATGCCTTGCATACGTTCACTGTTCAATAGTCTTATTTCACAAATCTCATGTTTATATTTTTAACACACAAAACTATTTAGTTTCTTATTATTAATTATATCTAAAATTCTATACATTATTATTTATTTACGTTTGGAAACCTATGTTAATTTAATTCTCTTTATTTTGAAACGTAATACAAGTCATTCTTTCGACTTATCTATCCCCTCCCAAATTGATTCTAAACAATTCCCGGTTATTCTATATTCAAATTAAATTAGCCATTTTACAGGTATTACAGAGACAACTGTAGCATAGATAATAGTATAGTTAGATGAAAGAACAACTATTATGGAAGCTCTCGAAGCAGTTACAATTAAAAATGTACATTGGACTGCTATGGCTTGTGATGATATAAAAAATTTTACAGCACAAACATTTTTAAGAAATCTTTTTTATTTTGAAAACCCTTACAGTGAGACAGCGAGGAATGAATCAGACAAAGATATTACTGAATATGTAGAGCTTCCTAATAAATTTCCTGTTTTTGGACCAGTTAACAATGATGAAATCCACTAGTGGTTTGATGGAGACCTATAATTATTTGAGTTAACAGACGACTCTATTGGTGATTTGATCACCAATCCTCAGATAGAAGATGAGGAATATGATAATGAAATTATACAAAATATATCACAAATTGATAATTTGAAGGCAATAGAGTCATCTCTCATGTACATTAAGCAAAAAGACGAGGTCACAGCGCACGATCACTTATTGTTTCAGCATTGGCATAACCATGCCGCTAAGAAGAAATTCAAGAAATTGATACAAAAAAACTACAAGTCTTAAAATATAAAATTAATTTACATGCTCTAAATCTATTACTGTATTGTTTATTAATGCATGTATCGCATTAATAATAGCTGATATTACAATAATATATTTAATAATTTGTTAATTAATTTAAACCCAAAAATCCATTATCTCTGTATTATCCAAGTTTTTCATATCCAAGGTAGTCTCGGTCCCAATTAACTCAGATAATCGCAACTCTACTGTACTATCTTCAATAATAAATACAATCGTATCACTATGGAACCTATAAAGTAGACCAAAATCAGTATAAACTATATTTCTATTAGTCACAATTTTAGTTCAATTTAATTAAATTTTGAGAAGTAATATAATAACACTATAAATGTGAAAGTGTTGCATTTAACTTAATCTTCCTACCTTTAAGTTATCAGGCAATTCAGATCTTCCAGCATAACCAGGGTTCATGGTGATGCAAACATAACAAGCAGGGTTAAGAACAAGTTCAGTGCCTTCAAACATAAACTTGACCAATTTTGTGCGTACTGCTTGTACAATACACAGAATTTGTTGAGCCACGACAGACAAAACTTCAACTTCAATCCGGTTGAATTCATCAAAACATGCCCAAGCTCCTGAAGAAGCCAATCCTTTGAAAAACTAAACAAAAACAAGGTTACCATTCATTTTAATATAATTTACATTTGAATCTGTAACACTTAATATCTATTACATAATTATAGCCAAATTTGATTTAAAGTTTTATTTATGTCTATAATGTTTAAAATGAATATGTTTTTGTGCTATTTGTAATTTTTTTTTAAGTTGTAATATTTTATATTGTAAGGCGCCATTTTGTAATATTTATTACAAAATTAAATTTTTAAAAACTTTTCTTGAAAAGAGCTTAGAAAATTTCGAATTGGGTTGTAACTTCTTTTAAACAGTGTACTCTGGAGAATTTCAAATAAAAATACAGAATCCAATTTCTGAAATGTACTTTAATTATTTAAAAAAACTATTATAGATTGTATACAAGTTTAAATATTTCCTGAAAAAACATAAATCATCATATTTTTTATAACATTATAAAATTATAATTCATCCATACTTTTAATTCATAATTAATTTTGTGGTTGCAACCAAATTCAAAATAAAAATCTTTCATATATAAAAATACTCAAAATTTACAATATTTTCATATTACCAAATTTCTTTTTACTAATTATTTATTCTCTAAACATCAAATCTAATAAAATCAACTCATGAATTTTTTTTATTTTTTATTAAAGATTATAATAATTATTTTTTAAAACACATTTTTTTATTATTTGAAACCATGTGATATCTCTGCAAACAATCTATCCAAATTTTGTTAATAAACTGTAAGTTCCAGTTATTTTTATGTTTAGGTTTTTATGAAACATAATTTGAGCATGTCATACCAAGCATGCTAACACTGAAGCTAAATTCTGCAATATACTTAAAATTTTCATTGGATTCAAACTATTTCTTTGTTCAAACCGCATGTCGTCTTTTGAATTCACATCACATCTATTAAAAAGTATCTTATTGAAAACATCCCCTCTCTCTAAAATGTAATTTATTCAATTTTTATTCTCATTTTCGAGAAAATCACTTATTGTCTGATTTCTCCTCTATTCAAAAATAACTTATTGTCTCTAAAACATCCTATCTCCTCGAACACGTCTTGTCTCTATAACATCCTATCTCTGAGAACACCACGTCTTGTCTAACTTCTTCAGCTTTTTCCTGTCCCCACCTTTACACACAACATACTGATCACATGTCTTAAAGTTTTGTGCACATCTACACTGTTGTCATATTTCTCTTATATCTAATATTATATACGTTTTTTTTTATTAATATATTTTTTACAAATTTCTCTGACCATTTAGTACAAATTTCCTTCTTTATTTATTTATACTCTTTATTTAACTCTATATTATTATTATTATTATTATTATTATATTCTATAACAGAATATATTCCCTATTCACTGCCTTGAGTCAAACTTTTCTACTTTTCTAGTCAGACCAAGTTTACATAACCAAAAATGTACCCTATTACATGTCTCATGAGTAGCTTTTTTTTAGTGCAATCCTTTCTCAGTCCAGTCTTTCCCTCATAGGTTTCTCTCTCTCATCTTTCCTATCTTTCCCTCATAGGTCCCACTCTTTCATCTTTCCTATCAGGTCTCTCTTGACTAACTCTTATGACCCTGACACTATTAGAGTATTTGAGAGCTAAGAGTCTCCATTATATGATATGTTTCTCCTTTTTTTACCATGTTGATGACTACGAAGTTCTTCGCTTTTCAACAAACAAAAATAATGCAACCTGAAGTTTAAGAAGATATAAGTTACCCATAGGTAAATTTTTCTTCCCCAAATATCAGTTGGCAAAACTGTTCTCATTATTGACTCGTCATGTGTTATTGTAATGCATTTGTGCTATTCCAGTATGCACTTGTCTTTGTAAATGTGTGAATATTTTCAACTATGTCTTTTTCCAAGGATGAACGAGACTTATTACATGTATAAATCTTACAAACGAGTAAAAGACGAGTTCCAGTTACAATATCCCAATTCTTCAGTACTTAGTAAGTCAACAATAAAGCGTCTGATTATTAAATTTTGTGAGACTGGTAGTGTATATGATCGGAAAAGCACAGATTGACCATTTCTGTTAACAGTGGAAGTTCTGGACGACGTGAAACAACATTTGAATCACTCACCCAGCAAATCACTTAGAAAGTTATCTTCACAGGCTGGACTTTCAACATCTACCACTTTTAGGGCTACTAAAAATTTTTAAACTGTGCTTATAGCATCCGTGTTGTTCATGAACTGAAAGAAGTTGACCACGGTAAATGACTATAGTATTGTTGTTGGATGTGTTTTCTTGTTAATGACAAGGGTATTGAAATGTTGGATCGTGTTTTTTTTTTTAGTGACAGAGCATGGTTTCCCTTGGAGGGTTACATTAATAACCATAACTGCCGAATGCTGAAAATCCTCACTCGTTTCAAGAATAATCACTATACACAATAAAATTGGTGTTTGGTGTGCGATCTCCCTCGTGTTATAGAGCCATTATTATTTTTTTAAATCTGTAGATGCTGTGGTTTATCGCAACTTAATTGAACAATTTAAAGCCTTGTTAGATTTACACGAACGATATTACTGTTTCCAACAGGATAACGCAACATGTCAAATTTCTAATGAAACACTGGATGTTACGGGAATTTTTGGCCATCGTGTGATATCAAAAGGATTGTAGCCACCAAGATTCCTAGATATTACTCCTGCAGATAATATCCTTTGAGGGTATTTAAAAAGTAAGATTTTTTTCAAAACAATCCTCATACACTTGACAAATTGAAGGATAACACTAAAAAGTGAGAATTCAAACATTACGGAAGAAACACTATGAAAAGTGGCTGCAATTGTTACGAAACGTATCCGAACCTGCATTGCAAACAAAGGAAGTCATTTTGAACATTTATTATAAAAGATTAAAGGTAATTTGAATATTGTATAACTATATAATGTTACATTAATATTTTTAAATAATAAATTCACGTCCCATCAAAAATAGGGTTGCATCCTTTTTGAAACACATTGTAGTTTACTAACTAAATAATAATAATAATAATAATATAGTGTAAAACCAGTTATTTTACTAGTTTATTTATTTTTTGTTATTAGTATTATATATATATAGCTTAGCCAACTTTTTATCTAATTTAACAAATATTATTTCATTTGAATAGAGCAATAATGTATGTGAAATGTTACATAATATGGTCCTGAAGAAAAATGCTAGTTTATTTTTCTAAATTTATGAACATAATATATATTTTTTAAGTTGTTCTTTTTTGGTTGGAAACCTATTTAAGCAGCACAAAAATACAAATTTGAGGATGTTTTACATCTCCACTGTATTGGGCTGATTTTCATGCTTTTTCACCAATCTTCAATGATCTATTTATGTACCACAAAGTGCGAATTTAAAATTTGGATCATTTTAACCCCCCCCCCCTTCAAAATATAAAAACGTTGAATAATTTTATGCTTATCAAGGAAAATTTTGGTGTTTTTATTTATACGTCTATTTGAGAGAAAAAAAAGCATGGTATTTTCCATGTTAATTGAGATTTTAAACACAAATTTGTCAATAAGTTTTTGAATTATTTATTCAAACATAAATCATTTTAAACTTACCATTCTGTTACATTTTTAAATATTTTATTTGTGATATAATATTATTACATTTATCTAAAAGTATTATTTTTTACATTGTTTTTAATTTCAAATTAACATAAAACCAAATTTCATTATAAAACTAACTTTTTTATATTCTATTATTTTGTAAAGGGCATTTATTAAATCAAAATTAGGGAAAGCTAAGAAGTAATCAAGTGGTAACAACAATATTAGGTAGAGAATATGAAGCTATTGTTAGGAATTAGGATAGTTTTAGTTAGAAATAGAGTCTAAGTTTTTTATTAGAAGCAAGAATGAAAACAATTATTGTGACAGACCTGGAAAACAAACGAATTGCTTACCTTGCAAGCAAGGCAGAAGTCATTGATGCTACAATGATATATAAACCCTTGGGTTGGAGGAAACATGGTTAGTGGGCCAAGATTGATCAAGTGGAGGTGCTGAAGGAATTCATGAAGATAGCCAGATGGACTTGGCGAGTAAGAGCTTCCTGGGAGAATTGAGACTTTGGACAAGCAACCATAAGAATTGCAAACAGGGTGAGCAAACTTCATGTATTAAGAAACTTGAAATTATTTCAGAGTTAGATAATTAAACTATAGTGTATAATCAGATCTGTGGGTCACAACAATTATTAGAGTCATTCTGGATTAATATTAATAATAAGAATATTGTAGCATTGTAATAAGATAGGAGATGGTTATTCTTGTTAATAGTTGTTAATAAAAGTTAATTGAGTAGTGAACCATTTGATTATATTGAAAATAAAGAACCAAAGCAGTTTAAAGGAATGAATCCTAACACTAGAAAGGAGGGTTTCCAAAGGAAAGGGAAAAAAATAAATAAATCATTTCAAGTCATATTGGCTATGTCTGTTAATTTTCGGTTAACTACATAATAAGGTAGATGTGGATATGCAGAAAACAAAACCACAATTATTGCATTAATTTTTGTTGAAAATCATAATTTTCGATCATATAAAATTTGTTTTTAAATTTGTATATTAATTTAAAATTTTAGTTATTGAGGGTTTAGGAACCTAATTACAGACAAAAATCATTTTTGATAGCTTATAGTACATGTAGTACCGGTACATAAATAAGTCAGATTTACCATAGGAATTTTTGTTAAATTGGATCAGCCATTCTGTGATATTTTTACATTATAGAGTTTTCAGATTGAATAAATTAGGCCTAATATTACAAAGCAATCAATATATTTATCATTTAAACCCTTTGCGCTGGGATAGAATATTTATAGGTTGTCCTTATCTGTCGGATGGCCAACTGTACTGGCCGCGGACATTTGCGCAACAACTCGGATTTAATTCCACATCAGTTGTTCCTGCCACTCGGATGGCCAGTGGTACTGGCCAAGATAAAAACCGACGAATGCTCGGAAGGCCAGCAGCACTGGCCAAGAAACATATGTTGCATTTTAACAATATATTTTTATGTTGTGATGTGTGTAGAGTGCTGTAACCTATAGAGAAACTATTTAACTAAATGACCAGCAGTTCTGGCAGCTTTATCGTTGAAAAGTATCACCGGGAATGCCAAAATCAACACGTGCTCTTTTCTTACAACATTGAGAACGTACACGCATTGTCTTGTGATTTTTGTATATATAGTAAATTAGGCATAATTTTCCTTTTTAACTTGAAACATAATTTTGTTTAGTTCATTATCTTGTTTGTTTTGTATATCTATATTAATAAAATATAAAAAATTGTTTGTTTGTTTTAAAATAAATAAAAAAACTGTAAGGTGTTCTCGTCAGTTTTAAATATATGTGATTTTTGTATAACTAGTAAATTAGGCATTATTGTCCTTTTTAACTTGAAACATATGATTTTGTTTAGTTCAGTATCTTTTTTGTTTGTGTATACCTACTAATAAAATTTTAAAAATCATTTGTTTGTGTTAAAATAAAAAACTGACAAGGTGTTTGGGTAACTTTGAAATATATGTGATTTTTGTATAATTAGTAAATTAGGCATTATTTTCCCTTTTAACTTGAAACATACGATTTTGTTTAGTTCAGTATCTTGTTTGTCTGTGTATATTAAGAAAATAATTGTTAAAATGGAATTGGTTTTGGTTTAAAAAAAAAAATGCCCTTTGTAAAAATTGCAGTCTGTGATAAAAATAATTCCGACCTGGTGGGAAAAAGCCACCATGATGGCTGCCGAGCTGACTCGGAGAGGGGAGTGGGCAGTGGTACTGGCCATCCGAGTGGCAGAGACAATGCATGTCAAAACAATGCCGCGCTGTCTATTGTAAGGATGTGGCCAGTATAACTGGCCAACCGAGCGCAAAGGGTTAATTCTATTTCAGTCAGACTAGGTTAATTTACTAGCTGCCATAAGATACAGAATTCTACTCATGACTATTCTAAAGCTATTGGTAGTAACACGTAGTATGATATTTATCTTTGTGAGATTTTAAGGTAGTATTGTACCACTACAGTGCTGATATACTGTCACACTAGTAATAAATTATTAGACCATACAGCACAGGTTGTGAGTCATATGATGAGCTATATGCTATTAAAGTTTAACATGTAAATGAGTCCTGATTTTTCTAATCACCAGTAATTCCTACAAGCCATTATGTCTTGTTCACACATATGAATAATCACCAAAACTCAAGTAAAAGATTTAGAATTTTATAGTGAGACTTACTTTTCCCATGGCAATGCTATCAAGCCCGTCAGAACAATTAAATACTACACATTGTACTGCAATAGCTTTAGCTAAATCCTTGGTTGTCTCTGTTTTACCAGTTCCTGCGGGTCCTTCAGGAGCACCATTTAAGTGAAGATGATAGGCTCCAATTAAAGTACGATAACAACGATCTGTTAGTGGAGTGATTACAAGGCGGAGTGTGTTTCCAAGATATTCATAGGCATAACGCACTGTTGCATTTGTAATGCGCACCATTACATTTTGCTCCCAATAATATCTGAAATAAATAGTTAAAAATAAACAGAAAATTTTGTACTAACCAATAAATTAGCACTTTTTTTTTTTTTTTTTTTAAACAAAAGGGTCCAATACATACGATTGAATTCCACTCATGTTGATGACTTGGCCCTAGTAGATTGATGTTAGTGAATTAGTCTCAATTTGGTTTCCTTCTGGCAGTTGATTTGGTCCTGACAGTCTTTGTAATTTACCTATTAAATACAAAGGGCTTTACAGCTGCCATGTTTACCTCCTACCTACTGGGTTACTGGGTATTAGAGATGTCAACAGTAATTTGCAACTGTACACTTTTGAGGATAAGACTTCAATTATACCATAATCTTCTCAGTTATACAGGTTAAACCTAAGCTTTAAACTTGTTGAGTACTGAATTACTTTCATTAACAAAATCAAAAAAGATTGGTTTAAAAAAATAATTAAATTGAAATAGTCTTCTCCCACTTCTGTACTTCAAACTGAAAAAAAACCTGAAGCTAATAAACTATGTGTTCTAAGTAGGATTCGATCTCACAATGACCAACCAATTTGTAACAATAACTTACAGGTAGACACACATTTCACATCTACCAAAAACTCTGTAGTAATACTGAATATGCTATTCCTAAAAACCATTTATTATATTAAAAGGAAACAAATAAAGTACTCCTGGTAGTGCTGTTCCCTCTTCATATTCTAACACTTATATTTTATAAAAATGGGGAAGTTCATCATTTGTTTGCTGACATCTTAGAAAAAATTGAAATTTAGGATTATAATGAAAAGATGTCAAAAACATCATCATCCAACATCAAAACTATGGGTTTGAATTTTGTTCACATCCACATGTAGAGCTTCTCAAACATGTGTTTGGGTACAAATTTTTTGCATGTGGAAATGGTATGTTAGAACTCTGTGAACTGCATTTTTATCCAAGTCTGTTTCTGCTGCAATCTTTTGCCATCACAGTTCGCACCACAACCACATTTTGATTATTTGTTGACAAGATTGGCTTTCCAGAACAAGGTTTGTCTACAATATTGTCTTAGCCCTCTTTCAAAGTTTTGTGCTACTTAAAAACCATAGTTCTTGATAGAGTAGCATATCCATAAGCTTTGTTTAAAGAATCAAATGTCTAAGAGGCACATTTTGAGTTTCACACAAAATTTTATAGTGTTCGATATTTTCCTACATAAGATATTTTATGAGGTTATCAAAAACAACCACACACAAATGCCAATAGATTGGGACTAATTCATTCAATCCAGTTAAAACAAATATGTACATGCAACCAAGGTCAATACCAATGCACCAATATTAATCGAGGAGGGTATATAAAATGTGACGTGCCTATATCACCAAGCTGTACATAGAGAAGTCAGTACACTTATTTTGGGGACAAACCTCATATATCACATTTTAAATTTCAATTACAATTTACATGACCTATGTACAGACAATAACTACCACTGCTACAATGCCAGATGAATACTACAAATAGGGCGCCAGATGTAAAACATCAATTTAGAAAAAGTGAAGTTAAATTATTTTAAAATCTCAGGGTGTAAGTTTTTTTGAAAGTGTACTCACAGTGATTTACCTGGTGAAATAAACAATCCTTATTTTTCTGAAACTTTACATGAATTTATTAACATAATAATTATACATTAGCATTTATTACAGAAAAATATATCATGTAAATCAACTATCACTAACATCCTATCCAAATTTATTTTATTTGTCTTTGAAGAAGGTCTAACTTTTTAAGTCTTGAATTTATTTCTAAGTTGCAACCAACAAATTTATTTATAAAATTAAAAGATTAAAATCATCTGTTTCTTTATCTATTGAAAATGCATTATAGAAAACAATTATATATGTCAGTAAATATTATTTGTATTCTGACTTGAAAGTTTAACTATTTAAAAATATTAAATTTACAATACTAATACAAAAAAGAACATAATAAATTTTATATAACAGACAACTTAGATATAGCGTGTTAAATAACACGTTTTACCAGTCTTTTGGTGAATTATTGTTCAAACTGTGATCCAAGCGTCGTGTCATATACCGTGCGCGTGGAAATTTGTCCGTCGTTTTAATCGCACTTCCGAGTTTATAACTATACTCGATTAATGTTAGTATTGCGATTTCATCCCCACTGTTCATTATTTTGCCGTACTAGATACAACTCGCGTAATTGTCTTTCGTATGTGAATATAATTGTCTATTGTCTTTGTTTCACAACACGCGATTCATACCGAAACTTCTAATTCTTTCCGCTATTTCAAACTAATACTGTTTTATATTGTAATAGTTTTTATTATATATAACTATTGTTTAACTTGAAGAGTTCTTATATATTTTTTGTTACAAAAAAAATGAAAATAAATTTATTATTATTATTATTTATAAAATTATGCCAAGCTTTTTATGGGCGCCAGGTAGCGTTAGCTTACCAATTTTGAAAAAAGGAAGTTAATTGTTATTATTAAAATCTCTCAGGGTCGCAAATCCTTTTAAAAGTGTACTTCAGTGGTTCTCGGTGAAATAAAAAAATCTTATTTTGTTGAGCTGAAATTGAACATAATTTATTGAATTAAGTATTAACATTTATACAAGGTTATACATACATGTTCATAATATATATCTTACTACTATTTGATATCTCAGTATCCTTTGATTTTAAATTCTGCCTTAGAGGCTTAAATTCTTTTTTATAATTCTAAAATTAGTAGTTGCAACTTGAAAGAAAACTATTTTTTTTTATGGTGAGCTTTAAAATTCTTACGTAACAAAGATGATTATGTTTATTATTATTATTATTAACATGAAATTAAGTTATTTGAATGACTAATTATTAAACAAAGATTATACATTTAAATACATTTAGAAAATTCATATAAAAAGTTCTTTTTCTTTTACAAAATTATTTTATTTTAAAATGTCTCTGATTTTTTGTTACCGCATAACCGATCCGGTAGATTGGAAGCCTCCACGTGCTGAGTTCCTTTCATTCTGTGTTGCAAAAACCTTGCAGACTCAATCTATACACCTGACGATTAATTATCCCTTTAAATTCATGGTATTGTACAAAGATTATCATCACTTTAACAATAGTTATTGTCCAAAACGCAAACTAAGTCTTACCACGTCAAACTGTCTCTAAACTCACTGAATCTTCACCATTAATGTTCTGAAGCTTCTTTTATTTAAAAACATCTCTCCCTGAACTAAATGTCACCATAGGACCTTAATTAACTACTTTTGCTACATTTTGAGAAAGTTTCTCTTCACTGAAAACATGTCCTACCACCTCAGACCCCTCTCTAAGACTGACTAACCGCATGGGTATTTTTCACTTCCTTTGCCCTTACCTCCCTTTTCTTGCAACGTATGCGAGAATTATTCTCACATAGCAACACAGACTCTGTTCAAAATATTCGCCTGACGACAAGCTTTGTCTATTATTTTTTACAACACAAACACCACCTAAATTTTTATTACAAATTAGAATTAATATTTTATACATAACATCAATATTTTGGAAACCTATATTTAAATTTAATTACCCTAGTTTTAACATTTACATTGAGTCATTCTTTTGACTTCTGAAACCCCCTCCCTTATTCAACTTTACCGTTTCCCGGGTTACTTTAAATATTCAAATCTCAATATAACCATTTTTTGGTTATCCTAGTTAAAATTACCATTTTTTGGTATTACAGATACCCCATCAAAGCTGTGATTCAATGTATAATATTGAAACACAGATTTCTCTTTTACTTAACAAAAAAAAAATTTTAATTTCAAAAAAAAAAACTTTCAAATTCGGTCCCTATAGATTTCCAAAATTAAAAAGTTTCAGCAAACTAAGAATATTCATATTCCTTTAAAGAAAACAAAACTTTAAAATAAGAAATATTCTCTCTTAATTTACATTAATCATCTTATTATAATATAATGTATTGATTCACTAAATCTACCTAGTTGCATATCATAATCAGTCAAACCACTTATAACCAAATCTTATTCATCATCAAAAAACCTTCATCAACTTCTTATCGTTGAGCTGTCCATCACTCAACTTTTATCTCATGACCTAATTCCGTCAGAGTGTCTACTCCTGATTGCTAAAAGAAAAAAAAATCTCTATATCTTTTCTCCAAGTCTGCATCAAACTATTCCATAGACTTTCTAGTTATCAATTATACTTTTTAGAATTAACAATTTTCATTTTTTATTTTATAATTTAAAAATCTCTTAATTAATATTTAAAGTTATATTTTTTCACTAAATTGTGTTATTTACCCCATCCAAATCGCATTTCATTTTTTTTTAAAAAAACTATCTTATCATTCACCCAAAAATTTATTACTTAAATTATTATTACTCATTAATCTTCTTTTTATTCAAAAATTCTCAAATTACTTATTTCTCTTGCTGGGACAACGCATAAAATTTCTTCCACAAATCTAATAAAACATTAAAAACTTCATTATCAAATTACAAACACTTCAAATTACAATATTACTTATTCTTCTTTAAAATACTAAAAAAAATCATCTCATTACCTTCAATAAACTTCAACAATCATATTACATCATAGTATCTTATTTCAAAACTCATCTCAATTATAGGCTCTCTATAACTTAATAACTAGATTGCATTAACTCCTTAATCAAAAACTTCCTTAATTATTTATATGTAGCCCCTTAGGTCACTAACATATTTCGTCGCATTAAATCATTAAAAACTTCATTTAAACCTCAATAATTCGTCGCAATTCTCGTAGAAACCTCCATAATAAAACATCCTTTTTCCTTCAACATCGTCGTATATCATAGATCATAAAAAAATTCTTCTTAACTTAAAAACTAACTCTTAATGCAATCAAATTACCTTTTTCACAGCAAAACCTCCTTATAGACTTATTTCTCTCTTTGACACCATTTTTCAATATTCTTGTAAACTTTATATCTCCTTCATTAATCTTAAAAATTCTCATTTCATTATTTTCTTTGAAAAATCTCCTCATATTACCTTAAAATTTTTTTTTTTTTACTATTTCATAAAAACCTGCTTTTAATTATTTTCCCAGCAAATCACCTTATTTTCGCTAAACATAATCAATCTTTTTAATCAAATTATTCATCTAAAACATTTTATCTTCAAACTTCCTTATTATTCTTTATTTAACTCAATTTACAATTATTTACCCTCAAAATTATTAAACCTACTTCAAATTACTTTACATTATATTACTTATTCTTTATATTAAAAAACTCAAAACAAAAACTTTAATATTTTAACTTTATTACCCATTTAGTGAAATTATTTTATATCCATTACTCCAATCTATTATTATTTTATCATTTCAAACAAAAACTTTTAATATTTTTAAACTTCTAGCAATCTTAAACAATCAAAATATCTAACTCTCCTTACAATCTTGCCTTCTTTTTTCAAAGTTCCTTTGCCCTTTCCAAATTACATCTTATTTACACAAATTATGACATTATTCTTACTAATTATTACTTATTTACCTAAACCTTAACATTCTCTAACAAATCTTTCAATACTTTATTACATACAATCAAATTACATACTAATTACAACTAAATTTATACATTTTTAGAAAAAGTTCATTTTTCTTCCTTTAAAACTCCAAATCAGTAACGTCCAGTTAACTCATTTACAGATTGATCAATTCTGTAAACCTACAATTCGTTTTCTTCTAATTGTGTGGTGAACTCTCTCATTGAATCAGGTAATATGGACTTCTGATATGTAATGGTTATGCATAGCCCTACTCAATTCAAACTATACCCACTACATACCATTATCCCATAAACCCTTTCAATGTTGTTCTTTATGCCCCCTTTTTTTTTTTTTTTTTTAAGACATTGTCAACTATTGTTTAACCCAACCTCTTCGCCCTTGGTTTTATTTTAAAACCAAGGAACCCATATGTTAAACTTCCTTATTCATGTATGAGAACAATAAAAAAATAAAAAAAATTTATCAAAATCCGTTGAGTTGAGTTTGAGATGCGTTGTCCAAATCTGACTGTACCTTTTGTACACTGACTATACTCCTGCAGACATCTGCCTGTGATCAACAAGTCTTATCTTCTTCCTATCTCTATAACTTAAACATTGGCTAGCTCTGTCATTTGTTAGACTCGGTATTACTGCATGATGTAATCTTTCCTCAAGATTTTTTATTCAACTCGACTTGAAATTATTATTTCCCAAAACTATTTTTTATCATTGAACCTAACACAAAATATTATATTCCTAAATAATTATTGCATTCGTTTTACATTTTGTTAAATTTTGAGTTATGTGCAAAGAAAAACTTTTAAAACAACCTTTTTTAAAACAAGTAATCAAAATCTGAACCCTGAATTTTGTCACAACTGTATTCTATCTAGATTCCTAAGTTTTGATATTATTCAATCTCCAATGCGATAATATTTTCAATGCACAATCTTAATCTCACTGTAAGCGGCATCAACACCCTTCTAACCTGCACCAGCCTTATCTATGTTTATTATACAATCCTAATCTTTGTTATGGTAAACAGTTGATATTACACTTCCATTCTAACTGAAACCTTTTAGTTCCTTCAATATTATTTCTTTATGACACTATCTCTGCTTTACAAAATTTTACTAAACACAACTTATAATTATCCTGAAATCTTAATTATCTACTAATCTTAACCTTAATAACTAACAAAAAATTCTTACCTAATATTATTCTTACTCATGTCCGTTTGCTTTATAAAAAACTTTATACATAATTATTGTCATTCCAAAATTCAATTTATTATAACTCAATTATAAATTATCTATTTTTTCCGATGGTTTCCCGATTGGTGAAACAATTTATAACATATTGCCTGCTTTCTTAACATAATTGCAATGTTAAATACTGTTTCTAACTTAGAGATGTGTTCTAGGCTAGATCTTACAAATGACCCTTCCTCAACAAAAGATTCCCCCTTGTTGACATTACATCTTCTTATTGACAAACCCTTCTTCTCTTTCATAAACAACTCACAATACAATGACCCAGTTTTGTCATCTGTTATTTTAGATATTCTAACCTTTTCAGCCTTGTTTACTACTACCACGACCTCCCTTATACATACGTTTTCACATTTACATTCAAAATCACTCTAATGAAAAACAAACACAATATTTAGTAAATTCTACAATTTATTTGAGTCTTGCCGACCATGGTTTCGCCAACAACGGCATTTACAAGGCAGCTTAACAAAGACTGTCTTTGTTAAGCTGCCTTGTAAATGCCGTTGTTGGCGAAACCATGGTCGGCAAGACTCAAATAAATTGTAGAATTTACTAAATATTGTGTTTGTTTTTCATTAAAATGGAGTTCTACCAAGTACCATCGGTCAATAGTGTAAATCGTACAAAATCACTCTGTTCACCAAAACTTTTAATTTTTTGCTCTTGTATTTCAAACACACTTCTAAATTTTAACATTGCGTAATTTTCAAAGCTTACAGTGCTACAAAAGTTTTGCCTTCTTACATAAACAGCTGACTCTTTTATTATTACATCATTTATCTTAATTAAACACTCATTCACTTTAATTTTACCCTTGTTATTTAAATCACTTACAATCTCTCTAACCCCATCAAAATTGGTAACCCCATCATTTTTCTTAATTTCAACATTACCTGTTAACTGTTTTAAATTATTATTTTCAAAAGATTCATTCTGACATATCTTAGGCCTATTCATTATCTTAATTTTTAATTTTTCTTGCTCAAATTTACTATTCATACTTTGCCCAAACCTTTCTATTTCCCCCAACATCTTAGACTTAATCTGACTTAAACCATCATTCACAACACACTCATTCTTACTTATATTAGGCTTAACTATTGTCTCATTTTTTAATTTTTCTTGTTCTAATCCCTGATTCCAATTATCAAATTTATTATCTAAATCTTGCTTTGTTTCCAATCTACTTTGTTCAAATCTTTTATTCACATCCTTTATTTCTTTCTTAAGTAATTCTAACATTTCCATTAAGCTTAAATTCTGATCTTCCTTTACCAAATTACCATCTTTATTCATTGAGTCACTTGAAACCTTATCTACTTCATCTTGCTCAGTCATTCTAACCTGTTTAGCCCTTAGATTATTATTAATCGTATCCTCCATTTTTAGTTATTATTATTATTTTAACTTTAAATTTAGAATTGGTTATTTTAAAATTACTTATCTACTTATTATTAAAAAAATTTTTAGAGAGAACATTCTTATTTTTATGTTGATTATGAATATTCTTACCTTTTTGATAAGAATTTCTAATCCACCAAGAAACCACTGTTTTTTCGACTTATATTCTTATATTTTTTTAATATAAGAATACAGCCCCAATCGTTGGATCGCCAATTGTAATAGTTTTTTATTATATATAAGCTTGTTTAACTTGAAGAGTTCTTATATATTTTTTGTTACAAAAAAAATGAAAATAAATTTATTATTATTATTATTTATAAAATTATGCCAAGCTTTTTATGGGCGCCAGGTAGCGTTAGCTTACCAATTTTGAAAAAAGGAAGTTAATTGTTATTATTAAAATCTCTCAGGGTCGCAAATCCTTTTAAAAGTGTACTTCAGTGGTTCTCGGTGAAATAAAAAAATCTTATTTTGTTGAGCTGAAATTGAACATAATTTATTGAATTAAGTATTAACATTTATACAAGGTTATACATACATGTTCATAATATATATCTTACTACTATTTGATATCTCAGTATCCTTTGATTTTAAATTCTGCCTTAGAGGCTTAAATTCTTTTTTATAATTCTAAAATTAGTAGTTGCAACTTGAAAGAAAACTATTTTTTTTTATGGTGAGCTTTAAAATTCTTACGTAACAAAGATGATTATTTTTATTATTATTATTATTAACATGAAATTAAGTTATTTGAATGACTAATTATTAAACAAAGATTATACATTTAAATACATTTAGAAAATTCATATAAAAAGTTCTTTTTCTTTTACAAAATTATTTTATTTTAAAATGTCTCTGATTTTTTGTTACCGCATAACCGATCCGGTAGATTGGAAGCCTCCACGTGCTGAGTTCCTTTCATTCTGTGTTGCAAAAACCTTGCAGACTCAATCTATACACCTGACGATTAATTATCCCTTTAAATTCATGGTATTGTACAAAGATTATCATCACTTTAACAATAGTTATTGTCCAAAACGCAAACTAAGTCTTACCACGTCAAACTGTCTCTAAACTCACTGAATCTTCACCATTAATGTTCTGAAGCTTCTTTTATTTAAAAACATCTCTCCCTGAACTAAATGTCACCATAGGACCTTAATTAACTACTTTTGCTACATTTTGAGAAAGTTTCTCTTCACTGAAAACATGTCCTACCACCTCAGACCCCTCTCTAAGACTGACTAACCGCATGGGTATTTTTCACTTCCTTTGCCCTTACCTCCCTTTTCTTGCAACGTATGCGAGAATTATTCTCACATAGCAACACAGACTCTGTTCAAAATATTCGCCTGACGACAAGCTTTGTCTATTATTTTTTACAACACAAACACCACCTAAATTTTTATTACAAATTAGAATTAATATTTTATACATAACATCAATATTTTGGAAACCTATATTTAAATTTAATTACCCTAGTTTTAACATTTACATTGAGTCATTCTTTTGACTTCTGAAACCCCCTCCCTTATTCAACTTTACCGTTTCCCGGGTTACTTTAAATATTCAAATCTCAATATAACCATTTTTTGGTTATCCTAGTTAAAATTACCATTTTTTGGTATTACAATATATTTGACGATATTGTTCCAAAGACTTATGAAAATGTCTCTGACCACTATAACTCCTTTACTAAACTCTCTTAACACAATCATCACCTCCAAAGCTCTTTATTAGACTGCTTTAACACACCTTGTCCCTCCAACTTCCCAACTAAGACTCAAAATTAAATACATTACATTCTTGACAAACTTTTTAATATAAACTTCTATAGGTCTAATCTCGTCAGACTCTATACTATGACTTTTTAACACATCCTCACTCTCCAAAGCTTCTTACTAGACTGCTTTAACAAACCTTGTTCCTCCAACTTCCCAACTAAGACTGCCGAACGCATGGTGAATTTCTATATCCTTTGGTCCAGGGTTCACAGTCGTGGCAACAAGGATTGTCCTACAATTCCCGCTGACGTCCGTGATAAAATTTCTCGCAACTCATTGCATACTCTGTTCATATTTCTCACTTGACAACAAGTCTTTTTGATTAATTTGATAACACACACAACCTATTTAATTTATTTATTTATTACTTCTAAAATTCTATACATTATTATTAATTCGAGTTTGGAAATCTATGTTAATTTAATTTTCTTTGTTTTGAAATATAATTAGTCATGTCTTTGACTTATGTTTTCCCCCTCGAAATTTAACTATATCGATTCCCGGTTATTTTTCATTATTCAATTTAAATTAACCTTTTTTAGGTATCACAAAGCACAAGTCGGAATGAGCGAGGATCGAAAAGCTTCTTTTGGTCCAAGTGATGAACTATATTTTTTCGTTATACTGCAAATAATATAAGAAAACAATTTTATAAAAACTAAAATGTTATAACCTATTTACCTCTAAATCAATGGTAACAGCTGTATTAACGGCTATTTATAGTCGAGAGTATCAGTTGTTTTTATAGATGCTTTACAATCGTTAATTAATTCGTATAAACAAAGTAAAGGCAGATGACCTCGACCTCAGCTGATATTTTTAGGTTCTAGGACTAAAAAGAACAACTTTAACATATCAATGCATGTATTGAAAACAGCTGTTTTTGAAGCAGTATGACGAAAAAGTTTTTTGTGACTCTTATATGTACTACCATCTATATATAAATACTATGTATATGCTGAATAAGTAAAAAATCTATATTGAAAAACATTGTTAAAAATTTTATGCTTTGTCATTTTCCTGTTATACTTAAGAAAAAGTAGTTTAAACAATATTCAATAATACAAACGTTTTTATTATTTTTTCTCCTGTAGTAATTGAATCTAAAATTATTCAATGGATGCCAAATTCAGAAAGTCATTCTAAGGACACCAAAGTATGAGTTTACCATAGTGAAATTCCTCTTATTGTAAGCTTGAGATCCAGTTACCCAGTATCTTTTGCTGTGTAGGGTAAAAGTTCCTCATCCACATTAGCAAAGCTTCCGTAAAGTTAGCATAATTAGCATCAAAAAGTAAATAAATTATTGGATACAGAACTATAATAATTACTGTACCTAAGTTGTGATAACCATTGGAAGTCTGTTTCATTTGTAACATTTTTCTCACAAAGTTCATCAACAACATCTTTGGAATGAACGTCTAACACGACTAAAGCACCCAAAGTAATTCTTGCCTGTTTTGATAGTTTGCCTCGAACTAACTGTATGATGTCATTTAACTGATCCTTTAAAAATAAATCAAATAAAATATTAATGTTATATTTAATACCTAACACATTAGTCAATTATTATTTTTGCATCAGTGTTGAAGGAAATAATGTTTAAAATAAGAATAATCAAATCTTTTAAACCACAAAGTTCCTCTTTCTAAAAAAACTATCAGTGATTATAACTTGATTAAAATTATATTAAAATTAAATGTTTTAATAAAATTAATAAAACTAAGCATGCAGGTCAGAGTGCAGATGTGTATTTCAAAAATATTTAGATATTTATTTAAGAAATCAGTAACTGTTTGGTGGCAAATTGTATGGAATATCCAATTTTAACACTCATTGACACAATGACTAGTAAATATTCGCTAACATGTAGCATTTATTAACAGATATTTAATACGTGGTGTAAGGGTTGTTGGAAATACCCGTATTTAATAACAATTAAACAAAAAAATCAATAAATATCAATCAAAAATAATAATTATGGGAAGAAATTCAAACAAAAGAAGTTGTAATAAAATTTATACGTAAAATACACTTAGCAAGAATACATTCGACTAGCGGATGTACAAACGGATGTGTTAGATTGAATTTCATAAAACAAGACGCCTGCAGTTGAACAGTTTCCCAAGGAAGCTATATTGATGACAACCAGAATGTCTGCAAGATTGTGCAAAATACAAAAACCAATCAGAACCATTTAAAATTCAAATAAATCTAAATGATCCAATCAGAAGAAAGGAGAGAAAAGAAGTGGGAAACGTTTCTCTAAAAAAACGCGGTCTGTCTATCGCCATCTCTCTAAAGAACAACACCTAAAATATGTCATCAAAAGGTCGCCAAAGTTATTAAATAATTTATTCGAAATTAAAAATATATAACAAAACTAATCACTCTATCATATTAAAAGTAAATAAGTCTTTCATTGTTTAAGTAAAAGTCAGTCTTTAAAATAAAACTCAACATCAAAGTGCAAACGGGAGTGTGCGCGTAAAGCGTAAAAGTGTAGTGTAGTGTCATAAAAGGGTTCAAATATATAAAAGTGTAGTGTAATAGAAAAGGTTCAAATATATAAAAAAAGGGTGCAGTGTCTAAAGAAAAGAGAAAGAGTATTATGTAAGTAAAATTTAATATTTGTAATATGTATTTGTAAGACAGATCTCGGTGATTAAATTATAATGAAATCAAGTACCAGATTTCATAAACAATAAATATCAGATTAGAGTAAATTAAAATTTTAAAAGGTTTTGTGTCATAAGAATTAGCTGCCAGCATTAAGCAAAAAGCAATTGGGAGCATAACCTTTGTTTGATTAATAGCTATTGAAGAATAAATTAAAGGATAAGATGTTAAGGAATCTATTTTATTTAAATAGTGTAAAATAAATAAATATGATTAGAACTAACATTTATTGTTGTATAACGAAAGAATTTTAATGTATAGTTGGGAGTTAAATTAATGATAGAAGCTTACTTGAGGGTTAACGTTTTGTAATTTAATTTTAGGGTAGATGTTGAATGTGTTCATTGCATTATAGAAGAAGTATTATAAAACAAAATTTAAATGATTTATCAATTTATCAATATACCTAAATATTTCACATAGCATGTTTCTGTAATTATTGAAAACCTAGTAGTTCTTTTGGAGTGCCTCACAAGCTAAGCAAAATTTTGACTCGTTCCAAGAGTCTGGTGGAGCCCCCAAGGATAAAGGTAAAGTCTAAATATAAATTTAAATTCTAAAGGCTTATATAATTAAAAATAAGCCAAAATCTTACAAAGGTGTAGCACTCAAAAACCTAAATTTAAAAAAAAGGGCCTTACAGTGGCTACCATATTTCAGGTTTTAACATTCTTTATTTTGATGGATAGGGTTTCAAGAGACATCGAGATATCAGTGCTTTAGTGCTGGAAACTTGCTGACCAAGAAGAACTTTCAAAGTTCAGAATCTATCATTACAATTCTGTTAATAGCTTTGTTATATTTCATAAAATAGTTTTGAAATTTGATACCATTAAAGACATATAAAATAAAACAACTCACCTAACATATTTTAGGGACCAATAGGTACACATCTTGGTCCTAGAAATAGTTTTAGATTAAAATGAACTAAATTGACTTAATATTATGTTTGAACATACTGTGAGGCCTGTGTGATATGTACGGATGGCTGGTACAGACTTCTTCCGCAGTACTGAATGAACTTCTGCTGTCCAAAAAATCTGAGAAACACAAAGAACAACTTGACCTGGCCATGCTTGAACCCAATCAGTTCGCACAGATTTTGAGTAAGCATCTACACTCTTAGATATAACGTCCTTAACAGATTCTACCATTTGATCTTCTACCTGCACACATAATATATAAACTAAGAAACTAAATGAAATATGTAAATTGTATTTCTAAATAATATTTAAATTAGAGTTTCCCAAACCGTAATGTTTCAAGCTAACGTTTATTATTTCATCTTCTTAATTTTCCTACTAATAAAGATCCTAATTAATTTTATAATTACTTTATGCTTGTATGCATAAGAGAGGGGTGGGTCTTTCACAAGTGTTCCTGGTTCTCAAGATAGTCTTTCAATGCTTTTGGTTTATGACTTGTTTGTAGCTCTATTTTCACTAAATGAGTGAAAACACGTTTTTTCACAAAAACCACTTTATGTGCAATAAAAATACAAGACAATGTTTAAATGTCCAAGTCATAATCATCAAACTCTATTAACACTCGTGTGCATAACAACTGAGGATTTTGACTTAGTCGTTACATGGTTGTCTTGTACAAATAATGTGGGTTTTGGTGAAAATTGTATTTTCATTCATTTTGTGATTGGAGTTTTCACAAGTGTAACTCATTACACTTAAATTTTATTTCATTTGGTTTTGTTTTTTCCTAATTACAATACTTACAATTATAATTTGATATTTACTGACTTTTACAAATTGTTTTTCCTCTAAAACTATTATATGCATATGTTAAATATGTTGACATTTTTGTGAAATTTGGTAGTCAATTAATTTTAGAAACCAGATTTAATAAAGTTGTTGGTTTATCACTGATAATACCACCTGGTATATACCAAGAGCATTGCTACACATAGTTTTGCTATTACGGCTTTATATGATAAAACACATAGGATGTGTGAAAGAAATTCATTAGACACACTAGATAACTTAACAACTGAGTTCATAAATTCTACAATAAAATATCAGTACAATTCTGACTAATTTTTATAAATCCACTGACCCTTTACTAATTTGATCAATACTAGGGTCTGGAAAATAAATGAATAAACACTTGATGCACTAATGAAGGTCTATCTACCAACCCTGGCAAGAAATTATCGTATCTATCACAAAAAATATCAAACTATAAAAGTTTCAACTGAGTCTATGGAAAACAAAAATTAAACTCTCATATGATGTCAAATATCTGGGAGTTTTATTGTACAACGATTGCAAACTATTTGAGACAGCAACGTTATGCCTTAGTCTATAGTGAACATTTTGGAAATGAAATTGTTTTTGGCCAAAGTCCATTTTGATGTCTAAAATACCCACTCCATGTCTGCCATTATCGAGTAGCCAGCTATGAAAAGATTATTTTAATTAATATATTACAGAATTAAAAATAATTACTAATTAAATACTCACATAACACCAAACCAATTACGAACAGAGCTGAACTTAAGTGTAACCCATTCTCAAACTCGTCTTTCAATTTCAATTAATAAATAACCCATTTTAATTAGGGATTGGGCCTCCACAAAAACCCCGAACGCCATGACCCCGATTATTTAACTAGCCACGGTTAATTTAGAAAATGTATATTAAAACTGAAAATTAAATCAAGGAGCACTTCAGAATACGACTGGTTGCCTGGACAAACCGGATGCTACTCCCCATTTGACTACAAAAATGGACTCTTCTCAACTAGGTGCTGATCTCCGTGACGCAACGTCACAGTCACCCCCACCCCTAGTTTTTTTATTTAGCTAGCTTTTTATTATTATTCGGTGAAAATTAAAGAGCAAAAGTGAAGGGGAAGATGGAAACACAGAGGTGGTTATTGGTAGACTAAATATATATATTTTTGTAAGAGAGAAAGAAACGAAGGACGTATGTAGGGAAAGAGAGAAGAGGAATTTTAAGGGAGAATAAGGATCCAAAGTGTGAAGCTGTTGGTGCTCAAAAATATTCAGATAATACATTGGTGACAGACATCTGTATAATAATATAAGCAATGCATTATGCTTGCTCACTTCTACTGCAGAAATGAACATAGCTTTGATAGCTGATGTAGTTAGTGATAATTATTAACAAGGATCCTGAAGACCCTGTGTTGGTTAGTTGGGTGTGGGGAAATGTTTAGGTTAAGGGTTGAGAGTGTAACAGAAAAAAAATTAAAGTTGTATTGCCACTAAAAAAATTCGGCTAAAACAAAAAACCATTCACCCCTACTATTTTATAACGCAACAGAAGAGGGTGACAATTATTATACTGGTTTTAACTATTGAGAATTTAGGTAAAGGAGGTATTGAGGAAAGAAAGAGAGGATGTGAATTAGTTATTAACAACATTGGTGCAGAAACGTATTTGAGCATTCCATAGAATAAAACCTTATTTATTGGACGTTCTGTTTCAGCAAAAACACAAAACCCTAAAGTGAAGAAACCCAATATGACACAAGATATATAACAACTACAAATCAGATATGAGTTGGGGGTGGATGTGATTGCACATACACAAAGCAACGAAAAAATTTCCCAAAAAGTAACTACATATATAAAGGCTGAAAACTTAGATTTGGGGGTGTCGTCCAATTAATGGTTACTCACCTAACTTTGTAAGTTTCAGTGTACAAAAGGGGACACACACATTTCCCACTCAGACACAAATTAACAGGATATATAAATATAGCTTTTTAATAATTTATAAAATAAAGAAACATTCACTTAATTGCTTGACAAAAAAAAAGACCAGAGTTGTAGCAGGATTAAAGAAGCTAAATGTAGGGTAGGATGAGATGGTCAGTTTAAGGTGTAAAAAAATTAGGCAAAGACGTAAGTTAAAAAAATTTATGATAAGTGATATAGATAAAGGATTTGAACATATCGCAATCATGAGGCCTCTTTTTTTAGAGTCCGAGTTAAATCCAGAAAGGCCCCCCGTGGTTGGATTAGTGATTGTTGAAGCGTGAGTTTTGTAAGAATTATTATTATTCTGGAGGACCAATAAACCTTTAATTGTTTATACGTGCGATTAAAAAGGGGAATTATCATTGAAACAAAGACTTAACATATAATATGCAATCTCTGTAATAAAGATATTGAGTAACATAAATTGTTCTTTACCTTGTCTGAAGCGATTTCCAAGTGTCTTCCTGGTAATTCGGCTTCCTCAGTGCACTGGGTCTCACTTGTAATGTTACAGTTTAATGTTACTCTTAATTACACAGATAACTTAACACATTTAAAGTTATGGTTTGGCACAGCACTATGGTAGAAATATACCGTGATAGCGTGTTAGCGTTAAAGGCGTTGTGAGAACATTATGAGTTGAAAGTTCATAAGAAGTATGGCGATTTATGCGTCACTCGATACGAATGAATTACTGTAGCGATTATACATACATATAGCGAATTATTCATCGACTGATGTGAACGAAAAATTGATGAGATGTGCTGAATAGCACAAGAAGCGTTGAGAAAGCTTAGCTTCGACTGATGCGAAGTTAAGTACAATAAACATAATGTGGGCACGTGAACTGTACGTACAGAGTTGTAGAAGACATACTAGAGACGACGGGGGTAGGTAACGCTTCGTGTCCATAATCACGTGATATCTGTCAACCTATCAAAAATATTATAAATGATGTCATTAGACCTTGGACTTGAGATACAGGGCAAAACATTATTATTATGGAATTATGGAATGGACTATTCTGATGTGGCGTGTTGTGGGGAAAGAGAAAGTTTATGCAAACTGAAGAATGAAGTACTGAACATAGCGGCACCCTTGAAACAAAATTTCAAGAGGGTTAGAAAGTCACACATGAAGGAGCAGGAAGGTTAAGCCTGGAATTGAACAGGTTTGGAAAGCCGAGAGTGGATAATGGGAACGTGGATTGCCACGTATCAAACCGCTCGTTGGAGCGCCACTCACCACGTATCGCTCACTTTGTGAGGCCACTCACCACTTATCCCTACTTGAAACGGCACTCGCCACGAACCCCCCTTTACTTTTACACCCCTCGTTGGGAGTTCGAGTAAGTTCGATCGCGGACAAGACCAAGTTGCTCACTTTTACAAGATTGCTCACTTTTTCGACCAATAATTTTGGCTCTCCCTTCTTGTGGGAATGTTTCCCGCAAAAGGTAGCCACTTTTTCTCCCTTTCACGTAGAAATGTCTCTTATGTTGATTTCTAAGTTTTCCGCTGAATTACTCTGTAACTTTTCTGCTAAAAGCTTTCCTAGGCTTAGTTTTCATCTATTGTATTACTTTTATAAACTATTTTTCATTAAAAACCCTTTTAATTGATATTTTAATCTTTCTGTTATTTCAATTTTCTTGTGTTGACAGTTGGCTATGGGAGATGAGCTGCTAATCTGTGACGTCACGCTACCTGCGCCGAGATTTCTTGTTCAATCTTGAAAACTCTGATTATGAACACTTTTTCGTTCTTTTTGCTGTAACTTTTGAACGGTTGGTCCGATCTTCAGTTTCTCTTCAGATTCCTCTTCTTCATCTTCTTGAGGGTCTTGACAAACTTGATTCGACGTTTTCGGCCGCGTATTTCTCGAGTTACTGCACTTTTTTCAAATGTCTATTTTTTCACAACATACCTTTTTACTTAATTCGTTTTTCAAAATTATTTTGCACTAAAGTTATTCTTCTGGTCCTATAACGGAAATAACTTTTTAGTTTTTCGTCGTAGCTCGCTTGGTTCGTGAGTTATTGATGCTTGAAGTAATGACTTTTTGATCGTCGTATTTTTCGTATATCAAATCCCCCCCCATTATTATTTTTCAACTCTGCTCTGTTATTTTACATTCATATATCTTTAATATACATAACCTACTCCTTTTTATTCCCTTTAAACTTTAATTTAACCACTTTTGGGCTTTAACTTTTTAGTTTTTGTTATTATTACTTCTCCCCCATTTTACCTTTAATTCTTATTCTGACCCCATATTATTATTCCCTATGATTGTCTTTACATTTTCTATTATTAGGTTTATTTAGTTTATTCCCCTTTCATTTTTAAAATTTCAAAAAACTATTGAAGAATGACTTTTCAAGTCTTTTTTCCCTTTGTTACTATTATTATTATTTCTTTTTATTGCTGATTATTATTATGTCCCCTATGGTTTATGACTCTATTGCTTTTGATTTTTAATTTTCTCCTTTTCGCAAATTTTAGGATTTTGAGCCAATCTAATTTCTTTCATAACTTTTTTGTTTTAAGTTTTATTACATTTATTTGTTGATATTATTAATCACCTGATTCTACTGTATCATTATTTATTTTCATATTTTAGTTTTTAAATAAAATTGGAATTGCTATTAGCTGTTTTGTCAGGCTCAGACGTGCAAGTTTTTGCCTCGGCCTCAAGTTACGTCACCGCACTATCGCATTCAAACTTTAAGAAGTTTAGCGCGGAAATTTAAATGTTTTAAATTAACCTTGAGACGACTGATTTTTCTATGCCGTCTCAGGATGCCCGGAGGAAGGGTTAAGGTGAAATAAAAGAGTTAAAAATATTGGTGTGAAAGAGCGGAATTTGATAGAAATGAATTTTAGTGTAAATTGTCTTCAGTGGATAGCTTGAAAACCTTTACAGAAGGTCAAGATAGGATACCAGAATTTGTTTGTAAGGTGACAACTCTGACAACATGTCCGTCCTTACCAGGATGCGTGTTTATCACTCTACCCAGAAGCCAAGAGAGCGAGCGGACGCGACTGAGGATCGTGAATAATGACAAGGTCCCCAATCTTTAAGTTTTCTGAAGGTGATGTCCATTTTACACGTTGTTGTAATGTGTGTAGATATTCCACGCTCCAGCGTTTCCACAGCCTTTGCGACAGAGCCTGAATTTGTTGCCAATGCTTAAGGCGGTGGGTCTGAACATCCATAAGATCCTGTTCCGGTAGAGTTACAATAGCTTGACTAGTTAAAAATTTACCAGGTGTTAAAGCCTTAAGTCAGACGGATCATTTGAGAGCGTTACTAGTGGGCGAGAATTTAATATTGCTTCTACCTTTGTGGTGAGTGAAATAAATCGATTAAAATGAAATTTTGTTTGCCAATGGTGCGAATCAAGTGATGTTTGGCGTACTTCACTGCACTTTCCCACAAACCTCCTATATGTGGGGCGGCAGGTGGGGAAAAGTGAAAATTTATGTTTTGCTCTGTGGTAAATTTTGTTATGGCGTTTGTAAATTTTGGAGATTTTGAAAGCGTTGAGTGAATGAGCTTTAGTTTTGCGTCGGCGCCTGTGAAGTTAGTTCCACAGTCACAATAAATGTCTGAGCACATACCTCTACGACTAAGAAATCTAGTCAGCATGTCCAGAAAAGCGTCTGTGCTTAAGACCATAGCAACCTCAAGGTGTATGGCTTTTGCAGAAAAGCAAACAAATATGCAAAGATAAACTTTGGTTATCTTAGCGTTGTGCAGAGTGTGAATTTTCACGAAGAAAGGACCTGCAAAATCGATACCTGTTTTCGAAAAAGGCTTGGCGGGTGTGACTCTGTTTAGAGGTAAGTTACCCATTAAAGGTGATTTATTTTGCGGCTTTACTTTAAAGCAAGTGATGCATTTGAAAATGCATGAGCGTATGGTGTTTCTTGAGGACAATATCCAGAAAGTTTGGGATATCACAATAAAAAACTATATTATGTTTCCTAAATAGAAAAATAATGTCGTAAATATTGTTTAGTAGTTTTGGGCCTCGATGAAGTGTGTCATTTAGAGATAAACCATTATAAGTTTTAGCGCTTCCGTCGAATACAACCCTAAGTTTTGTAGTGGAACTGCTTTCCTTGAAGACTGCATGGTGAGGGAGGTCGTAGTGTTTTGTCGATAGTATAGAATCGTTAGCCAAATGCATGTGACCAGAATTAATGTAGTTGTTTATGAATTCTTCGTAAGCGGTTTATAATTGCGGGTTAGTATTTAATTTCTTTTCCAAATGAAAAAAGCGTTTCTTTGCGCTATCAGCTGATTTTCCAAGAGATATCGGGTTAAGTTTAAATGGTAAACTTGTTACATATCTACCATCATGTTCGCGATGGATATTGGACACGTAATGCGTTTCGCATTCAGTTTCCTCGATGGTTGATTTTGTTTGTATCAGAGGTTCTTCATTAATCCAAAATTGTTGAATAACTTCATTTAAATCAATATCCTTTATGGTGAGCATTGAAATAGATTTGGAGAAAAGAATTTTAGATTCGCAGAAGCCTATGAGGACATAATTAAAGATGGTCTCGATGGCGGTAGGATATTTCGCGCCCAATTCGATCTTACTTCCTGTCACTACTTGTCCAAACAAATCGGCTCCGATTAACAAGTCAACTGTTTGCGGGTTATTAAACTGAAAATTAGCTAATTTTAGATATTTTATTTTATTTTCTAATTCGATTGATTTGTTGAATTTAGGTAGATCAGATGCGATTTTATCAACGACTATTACATTGTGATCTCGTACAAAAGAAAGGCCATCAGTTGTAGGCTATATTAATTTTAGCTAAGCCTTTGACAGGTGTGGATATGTCAGATATTCCATTTAATAACATGTCAATTGGTTTGAGATTGATGCCTAGCGTTTGTGCACACTTCATCGTTAGTATTGTGCCTTGACTTCCAGAGTCTAAGACAGCAGTAACGGTTATCGGTTTGTTTTGACCTTTTGAAATGTGTACATTGAGAGTTCCTAGCATTACAATAGAGTTGGAATTTAATTTTGTTTTAGTATTGGTGAAACTGGAAATATTCTGCACGTGAGTTTTGTTTTGTGAATGTATAGTTGATTGGACAGGAATATTATTGTTTAGGGCAGGCAGTCGTATTGGAATGTGGTTGGATGCAGATAATAGACTTCCTGTATGCTTTTGGTATAGTCAGACCCTTTTGTTCACAACCGGCTGAGCGACCTTGTCCAGATGCAGGAATGTGTTATGTGTTTTGTTACATAATAGACAGGTGTTATTAGATTTACAATGAAGACTACTCAGACAGTTAATATTTGTTGTCTCGTACAGATTTCAATCGTTCATGAGGGCTAATATTCTGAAATTCGGAACATTTTAA
The DNA here is from genome assembly GCA_963513935.1 of Aphrophora alni. Lineage (NCBI taxonomy): Eukaryota > Metazoa > Arthropoda > Insecta > Hemiptera > Aphrophoridae > Aphrophora > Aphrophora alni. Next base: position 61,115,262 of record OY740769.1, on the reverse strand, counting down.
CCCTTTGAGTGCCACAAGAAAATTTTCATAACTGGAAAATTCGGTAACACATCTAAAATGCACAGACTCACCCAAAAATGCCACAGGTATAAATGGTTTTTTGGAGAACTTTGTTATAATTGACACAGATTAAATTGTATACAAGATATCTTAACAAATTTAGTGTCAAAATGTTCAGTGTTACCTAGGCTACAATTATATTTGTAAATAAGTTGGATTCTATATGTAAACAAAAATTATTTATTAAAAACCAAACTTTAGATAATTTAGAAAAAAAAAATTTACATATTTTTTTTTTTTTTTACCTCACAAACCAAAAATATTTTATATATGGGAAGTGTGCTATTTTCTATCTATATACTGTTTTCTATAAGTGACCAAATTTTTAAATTATTTGGTTGAAAACCAAACTCAAACAAAAAACTTTTATCTCAGAACTAACCTATCCCAACCTATCCTAGGCCTATTTTGTTTACCTGATGTACTAGGTTAATCTAAGTTTAAATCAATATCACTATCACTAAACTGATTGTCACTATCACTTTCTGGTTGATATAACGGGTCTAGATCACTGTCATCCCCAAATAAATGTAACAAATCATCTTCAGAGGCTAAAGAGTCATCGTCTGAATAACCTAAAAGTAATCTGTCTACTTCGCTACCTCTTGGATTTTCTTCCGCCATTTCAAAGCAATATATTATCCAAAATACTACTTTAAACTTGTAATAACTAAAATAATAACCTTCAACAAACAAATAATAAAATAACACGAACAACAAACTTCAAAAAAAACTGATGACTGTAGCGAGAAAATAATATCAACACACAATAATATCAGTACACTTCTAACCTGCAAGTGAAAATGACAACAGCTGATTTTGTGCATCAGTAATTGTTGTCATCTGTTTAGTTAGCTAAAACAAAAATTTTTCCACCACTGAATATCACTGGATATACCACAAAGTATTTTAAAACACCGAAATACTATATAGCAGATTACAAATAAATTAATTAAACTACGAAATACGCAGTGGCGATGGATCGTCACCGTGGCATTTCTCGCACGGAAAAATGGTGACGATAGATCGTCAGCGTGGCACTTCTCGCACGAAAAAATGGTGACGATAGATCGTCACCGTGGCACCCAAAGGGTTAAATGGTGTGTGCATTAGAGCTACAAAATATGCAAGATAGTTGCATGTTGGTAGAGACCTTGTAAACATGTTTTGTTGGTTTGTTATATTGCTATTCAAAATGCGGTTTTTTCATTGTAGGCGGATAGTTTACAGATTGACGTTGCGTCATATTATTCTTAGATATATTGGCTAGTTGCGCATCTTCTATATGTGCACATACTTCATTTTAAAACGTAAATATATCAGTCCCAGTAGGTACTGTGTGTTCTAGTGTGCGTTTGTCTTCAAAGTGTTTGCGTGTTTGTTCATCTTATTTTCTTAAAAGCAATGTTAGAGTTAACTCTTTAGTTACATCATGGTTTAAAGCCCTTAGAGCTCTCGAGTTTTCTGTGTAAATGTCTATGAAATTGCGTATTGTTCGTAATGAATTTGCATTAATATTTGGTAAATCAGTGATTTTGGTTTTATGAATGTTTATTAAACGTCGGTTGTTTTGATACCTTTCTTCCAAGGTGTCAAATGCTAAGGTGTTTCACTGTAATCTCCAAGCGTGTATTCAAAGAAAAATATCCATATCCGGTCCAGAGGACCAAATGTTGAAGCGTGAGTTTGGTAAGAATTATTATTATTCCGGAGGACCAATAAACCTTTAATTGTTTATATGTGCGATTAAAAAAAAAATTATCATAGAAACAAAGACAACATATAATATGCAATGTGTGTAATAAAGATATTGAGTAACATAAATTGTTCTTTACCTAGTCTGAAACGATGTCCAAGTGTCTTCCTGGTAATTCGGCTTCCTCAGAGCACTGGGTCTCACTTGTAATGTTACAGTTTAATGTTACTCTTAATGGCACAGATCACTTAACACATTTAAAGTTATGGTTTGTCACAGCACTATGGTAGAAATATACCGCGTGTTGATAGCGTGTTAGCGTTAAAAGCGTTGTGAGAACATTATGAGTTAAAAGTTCATAAGAAGTATGGCGATTTATGCGTCGCTCGATATGAACGAATTACTGTAGCGATTATACATACATATAGCGAATTATACGTCGACTAACGCAAACAAATAATTAATGAGATGTGCTGAATAGCACAAGAAGCGTTGAGAAAGTTTAGCTTCGACTGATGCGAAGTTAAGTATAATAAGCGTAACATGGGCACGTGAACTGTACGCACGGAGTTGTAGAAGACATTTTAATACCTAAAAGGGGTTAATTTAATTTGAATATGAAAATCACTGGGAATCGCTATAGTTAAATTGGGAGGGGGAAAATATATGTCAAAAGCATGACTGGTAATACACTTTGTAATAAAAGGAACTATCATAAATGTAGAATGATCTGAACATTATAGACTAACGTGATGTTAAAATTAATTAATATTAAATGGTGTTAGTTTTATTAAACAAGACAAAGTGTTTAACGCGAGTAGCTTGTTTCGCGCAAAGACAATAAATAATCAGCGCGTATCATATTCAAATGCGTCGAAAAATGAACAATCGTAAAGTGTTTAATGAACTGTAAAACCAATAAACATTTTAAACATGGACATATAGACGAGTGCAATTAAAAAACTCGAAATGTGCGGTGATTACTGCAATGTGGACAGACAGTCATCACGTGTGCTGAATGGAGAAAAATCCTCAAATATAGACGGTAACCAGCGTTACAAAACGCTGCAAATAAATTCTAATGTATATATGTAACAATTTTTGATGTTTAATGTATTATTTTCTGAAAATTTTAAGTTTTAAAGAATCGTTCATATTTTTTGAGATTAAAAAGTGTCTACAGACACAGATAACTATTGATGAAGTAAAATTTAATATTAAGAAACAGATAATTTTAATATGTTTGATTTAAGAAACCATTTAACAGTTGCAACTTAAAGATAACTTCAAGTTTTAAAAAATAGACCTTCTTCAAAGGCATTTACAATAAATTTGGCTAGGATGTTAATTATAGTTGATCTATATGATTTCTTTGTAACAATAAATGTTAATGTATAAATGTTTTATTAATAAATTCATGTCATGTTTGAGCAAAATAAGGATTATTCATTTAAATAGAAAATTCACTGTAAGTACACTTTTAAAGAATCCACCCCGGAGATGTTTTAAATAATTAAATTGTTTTTTCTAAAATGGTAAACGAAAGTTACCTGGCGCCCATAACTGCCGAGCAAATTTTAAATTCAGTAAAATGTAACTTAACTTCTCTTTTCTTTAAAAAATTAAAACCCAGATTCTTATTAATTATTACAACATACTAGCATATAGCAAATTAAAAGTCGACTGTAGCGAACGTATAATTAATGAGATGTGCTGAATAGCACGAGAAGCGTTGAGAAAGCTTAGCTTCGACTGATGCGAAGTTAAGAACAATAAGCGTAACGTGGGCACGTTAACTGTACGCACGGAGTTGTAGAAGACGACGGGGGTAGGTAACGCTTCACGTCCATAATCACGTGATATCCGTCAACCTATCAAAAATATTATAAATAATGTCATTAGACCTTGGACTTGAGATACAGGGAAAAACACCCCTTGAATTATGGAATGGACTATTCCGATGTGGCGTGTTGTGGGGGCAAGAGAAAGTTTATGCAAACTGAAGAATGAAGCATGAGTACTGAACAGTGATTTTAGATAATAAAATTTTATAAGAAAAGGTAGAAGGTTGAATAAATTTGGTGATACAGTGAACACGATAAAAATAAAAGAGTCTAAATAAGCCAATGGAGAGACAAGAATGCTAATTGGCAACTCCAAACTGCCAAACTGACTTGGTGATGCTCTACAGTCCAATGAAAAACAGAATAATATAATAATCACTTATTATGCACAATGAATCACTGTGCTGTTGAGTTGTATCCTCACAAGGGTCCAACTTACCCAAACCTAGACCAAACAAGGTGCATAGGTACAGGGAGGATGTAGGATATTGATATATTTTTATGAAATGAAAAAAGAAGAAAATCTTACACCTAATATCACAAAAACCATAAGCCAAGTACATGGACAAGAAGGTGGTAAGTGATATTAGTCCTATGGTGAACATTTTGGAAATGAAACTGTTTTTGGCCCAAACTTATTATGAGGTGTGAAACACTCATCCTACATCTGCCATTGCATCATTGGGTAGGCTAATTTGAAAATATTAATTTTATTAATATTACATTATCGAATTAAAACTAATTACTAATTAAACACTCACACAACACCAAACTAATTAAGAACAGAGCTGACCTTGGTCGTAAACACTCTCAAACTCATTTTGATTTCAATTAATAAATAACAAGTTCAAATTGGGGACTGGGCATTTGGAAAAAACCCTGAACACCATGACTCCAATTATTTAATCAGTAATGGTTAATTTAGAATTGGATATTAACCAAAAATTAAAACAAAATGCACTTCAGAACATGACTGGATCCTTGAACATACCAAATGCTATTCCCCATTTTACGAGCATGGTCTGTTAAACCAAGCTAACCAGTCAGCTGTTTCGTCCTATGGACTGCAATGAAGTTTAAACGAGGTTTTTAATTTTTACTTTTTTCTAGTTACGCTTTTTCTAGCAAACAAAAACAAAGTTCCAATTTTAACTTTGTATGAATTATTTTTAATTTTACGAAAATCTTATGTCTGCAAGGAGCAGGTTCTTTCACCAACTATTCACCGTAAAACAATTTTTACACACCCTGATATTAAGGTGATTTTTATTTACAAGTGGCTATAGGTAGATAAATTATAACAAGTTTATTTTCTGTTGATTTAATTTAGTTCTTTTTTTTTTTAAAGAGAAAATTCAGGTACTCATATATATGTCTATCCTAAAACATCTTAATCTAACCAACAATATATATTCTTAAATCTAAAGCAGAAATAGTATTCTTTTACAAAAGCACAAATTTTAAAGAATTTAATAATCTAGTTGATAATATTTATTTAAATTAATTGTATATCCACTTATGAAATGATTTACAAGTTGTACGAAGTTGGAATATATTTAATTCTACAGCCCAATCCAAATATTTTAAATATAAAAAATAATTTTAGAAAAATTTTAAAAAAACTTTGTTTTACTAAACCAAATACAAAAGGGTGAAAACCTGACCTTCCTCTATTATGGGGAAGTCTTCAGATGATCTTGAAGCAGTTTCAACTGGATGGCTGGAATTCCCTGATGTGTATGTTGACTTGGAGTCCTTTTTGGCCAAAGAAGGTGTCTTGCTTGTAGAGTCGTCGTGTCAGGATACCCTGTATTTCTTCAAGTATTTATGATGATATGTAGAGAGACCTTCTCTGAACGAATCGGAAAACACCAGTCCTGAGGCTTCCCCGAAGTTTCTCTTTTATAGTCTCCGGCCGGCTGGCCCCTTCCTTTCACCCATTTTGAATACTTATTAGCTATTGTTTTATTCAAAACCACCGTAATTCCACTTCCAGATCAGTTATTGAATTTCCCAAGGTGTTGTTTTGAAGCCCGTGATGCCTTCTATCTCCACGACTTCGAATGAAATCCATACAAGCTTTGGTTCTCATATAAACGGCATTCGAAAAATCGCAAAGGTACGCCTAAAAAACTTCCGGAGTTTCTGAGCCGCCATATTGAAACTTTTTGAAAATGTTGCTCATTATCCAAAAGTTTCATACCCGCAGCACAAAATCGCTCCGTCATTTCTTCCGCGTTTTTTCCCACCTTGAAAGATTCTAGTCTCGAAATGTCATTCCTTTGGTTTTAAAATTTAAAATTCTTTGAATTGAGCTGTTTACAATTTTAAATTTTATTCCAATTTACCACATATCTCTTTATGTTTATTATTTAACTGCATTTCTTTAACTTTATTTTTGAAAACCTCTTTTGTTTTCAGAATTTAATTTAATTTAAATTGTAATTATTTTTCCTGATTGTTCTAAACAAGTTGTCGAAAGTGTACAGTTCGATTTTGTTGTCGGTGGATTTTTGTCACCTTCCAGGCATTGAACATAACACTTGCTGCTAACTTTTTAGTTATGGATTTTATCGAAAGTTTTTCCTCTTGATATTCGATTTATTTTTCATTCTTATTTCTAGAAATGTTATCAATTTCCAGTTTTGATCAATTTTGGAATTTTTTATTACCTTTAATCTTAAATATCTACGTGACAAATCCAAAATATAATCTGATTCGATATTTATAAGAATGCACGCTTTTAAGACTACACTCTGTACCAATTTCAGCCTCAAATTCATATTTTCAAATTTTTAATTAATTTTAGAATAAATTCAAACTAAAAGAATAATTTTGAGGTGATGTAAATTCTTTTAACAAACCAATCCCTTTTTTAACGGGTTCTTGGTCTTTGTATTCAATTTACAAAAGATCTGACGACAGTCACAGTCCACTTTCACTAGGCTAAAGTACAAGTTGGCTTGGTAACAAGAAAATTTAATTTCTTTGTTCAGCAAAACTAGACTCAACCTTACTAGACAGTCTGTATTAGGCAAAAATAGACCCTTTTCAAGTAGGTACTGATCTCCATAACACACCATTATATTGGACAAGAGACGTTAGTATATGTTATGTTATGGAATAAACATATACATTGAAAAATACAAAACCCACCAGATCTCTAATGTTCTGTAAATGTCTTTTGAGAAGGAAATGAGGACTCCGTCCACACATGTTTTAATGGGTCTATGAAGTGGTGGTTAAATATGCCACATTGGTATGGTGAACAAAAGTCCTAAAAATCAACACGAAAAATAAACTGTTAAGTCTCCAGAGAGTAACCTGGAACTGCATATCAGGACCTTTCAGAAGAACTCCTACATTACACATCTTTACTGGGTGTAATTCCACTTGATCTCAGTATTAAGCTGAAGCAAGCACTGCACTGTACAGAATCAAATGTTCTGAAATATGGAGAGGGATATTGGACCAAGGGATATAGCACAACCCTAAAACAAGGAATAGGATGATCCTATTCTGAACATGACAAATGAACACATTAAGAGGAAGGCCCCTAAGGTTCAACCCTATGAAACATGTATCACTAAAAGGGAAGACATTGCACAGGAAAATCAGTCTAATAATAATAGACCACAAATAGATCTCGCATTACCCAAGGTGTAGGTGTGAGAATCTTTAGTAAATCAGCTAAAATGGAGATAAGTAATCACCTTAGGGAAATACACAACAGTATTTCAAGCAGAAATATTGGCTATACTGAAATGTATACTATGTCTGATGAAAGGATACACCAATAAACACAACATAATCAGAACAGACAGCCAAGCCATGATTAAGATTTTAAATACACACAAATTCAATTAATGGATAGTTTGGGAATGCTTTCAGAGCTAAACTAAACTCTCAACCCTGAACTAGGTGAAGTTAAGCTGGATACCTAGTCTCAGAGGATATGAGGGAAATGAGAAGGCTTGAAAATGTTCTAAGAAGGGAGCTCAAACTCCAGATTTTGCCCTTAACCTGCTGCAGAATTGCAATAAGAATTGCAGAGACCATTGGAAAGAGACCAAAAAGGTAAGCTCAATGGGTCTTTGTATCAACCCAATCATAAATTTTCAATGCATGTTTCTACACTCAGAAGGTGTAACCAAAGAAAAGTCTTGAGCCTCGCGACTGGTCATGGGACATTCAAGAAACATTTTAAACAATGGGATTAATCCAATGAAGTTTAAAATACAAACTGTGTGACCAACAATAGAAACAACAGAACACATATTTTTTGAAATATGAAGCCCTGGGGTGAAAAAGAGTCATGATTTTCATGCCAACATGAATTCCTAGAGAAGTCAACAACCTAGTGCACCAGATTCTAAGACTCAAAAAGGACATAGAACTAAACTGGATCAGAGGTAATTGGAATAGTACGAAAGTTTCAAATAGGCTGAGGTTCCCGATTCCTGCATAACAAACATTTTATAAAATTTTCCGCATCCATATCTGATCAAAATAGATCTATCCATACAAACTATATTGTATTAGACAGTCAAGGTTTTTATCATCATTCTAAAATGCAATTCAAAATTAAAACTTCAAGAAAAAACTTAACATTTATTTTAGAAAATGTATTATTTATAGTAAATGAATATACTGAAAAAAAATTAATAGTTGTTTCATGCTTATACATATTAACAAATTCTAAGGAAGTTTGTACATAGAAAACAAAATTAAGAACATTTTGTTTTCCTTACTATAGAAGTTTAGTAATTATTAACAAGTGTTCCCTATTTGGTTTTGTTTTTGTCTACTAGACCACTTCTGGTTCATATTAAATATAAACTCACCACAGAGATTTTAAACTGTATAAAAATAATTCGAGAAACAATCCTAAAACATTGAAAAAACCAATGCAGTGCCTGAAAAAGAAAATTATTTACAGATTTTTGGAAACTTTGTTTGAAAGCTAGGAGTGTAGTTTTTTTACCAATTTACAACATTATAACATTTAATCTTTTAGGATATTACAATACCATTTCATTGGCAGCAATATGTTTAATGAAATTGTTTTATTAGATATTTAAAAAGTATCAAACCTGGATCAGCCATTTTTCAACACAGCCTCGAGCTTCTAACGTTGATATTTGAGAAACTAACTTTACTTCTTCACTCTCGGCACTAAACATGCAAAAAATATTGAGATCCGCATCAAATCCAAGTTTGTTGATGCCTTCGAAGCATTTTTTCAAGTGTGGTTGAACTCTTAAAGGATCTTTAGTCTCTGATAAAATTTCCAGCATTTCATCATTTGAAAGAAAGAACAATCTGCAATTAAAGAAAAATACAAATACATTAATAGATTCATATGCACACAAACTACACTAAGCCTGAAGTCTTGTCTGTGACGATGAAGGAGGAGTGATAGAGGAGTAACACATCTTTAATAGACATTGGTTCAGCTGGCCTGGCTGATAGTACCTTGTGAGGCCCCTTTGCAAGGGGATGGTGAAGTCCTCAACAGCAGTTGTTCCAGAACAAGAACTTTGGTACGGTGAGACTGCCGGAAGAGGCAACCTTATTTCCCTTAGGCTGGTTAAGAGAGAACCTACTGCCTTGTAGTTAGGTTCTACAAAGGTTAGAGGAATTTAATCTCGATTAAAAACAAACAAATAATCCGGTATCCAGGATAAGCAATGGAAAAACAAATTCTGGAAATTATACCCCAAGTGGACAATTAGACATCAGTCTGGAAATTCCACCCTCTTCGGAGATCAGCCTCAAACATTCTGGGGGTGGTCAGCTATTACATTCAGATCACCTATTTAAGAAGAGCTAAAAAACTATGAGATCCCCACTGGGGAATGATTCATTAGCCAAAATTAAATCGTTGTCTTCAGATCAGGACATTTTAAAGACCCCACAACAATATCAAGTCTTATTCGAAGAAAATCAAACGATAAGTAAAAATAAACAAATTCTATATAATGCATGGATGAAAGAGAAACACATGAGAGAGCGACACAAACTACATAAAAAAGTATCCAATTTCAGCTAGATGTCTTACGTGAAAAGTGTTAGGACAAAAGGAATCTAGTAAAACTATTGAGAACAAAAAATGGAATATACATGTATATTGGAGGGGTGCAAAAGTAGGTATACAGTAATGAAATATTTTATAAAAAAAGTAGGTTTATTTATACAAAAACTAAACTATTACAATCTATTTTAAGAGTGTTAAGAAACAGAAATGAACTCTTAAAAGTGTTGTACTTGACCAATACACACACTTCCCTTTGTGTTCAAACTGTTTGACTTCACAGTCAACACACTGCTGTAACCTTGTAGTTACGCTTAAACACACTTTTCGGCAAAGTTCTTTATTTTCATCTATGTCTTGGCAAGCTTGGCGAATGAATTCAACCATCTGTTTAAGATCACGAGGTTTCTTCGAAAACACCTTGTCTTAGACAACTCCCCAAAAGAAAAAATCCATAGGTGTCAGATCGGGAGAGTTTACTGGCCATTCAACCGATTCTCTTCGACCGATCCACACGTTAGGTAACTCCCGGTGTAGTAGGTCACGCACAATTGTCGCATAGTGGGCAGGAGCTTCATCTTGTTGGAAGTAGAATTCCTCTTTACCCTGCTGGATTTTGATTTGTGGTATAACGTCGGTCAGCATGTTCTTGTATGCATGTTGGTCTACAGTGTTATGAAAAATGACAGGTTCAATGACACCTTTACATGAAATGCTAGCCCAAACTGTTACTCCAGGTTGATTCGGCTGTTCTTCGAATGTCATGAGTGGATTATCAAAACAGTAATGAACACAGTTGTGTCTATTGGCGGCACCTGAAAGCTTAAAATTAGCCTCATCGCTCCAAACAATTTTTGGAAAAATTCCAGCACCTTGTAGTTCCTCGTTTAACATTAGCTCGCAAAACTGCAGTCGACGATCAGGGTGTACTCCAGTAGCCCGTGAATATGTCTTGGAATGTACATTTTCAAACCTAACCGTTTCATTAGATCCTAAAGATCTACGTTCAATGCCCAGTTCAATATATGCCCTTTTTCTTGACTTTTTTGGGCTTTGAACATAGGTCTGCGCGACAAACATTTCGTTTTCAGGAGTAGTGACAGTGATTGTCTGTCCAGCCTTTGGAGCATTACAGATAGATGCGTTCGTGCGTGTGTGCGTGTGTGTGTGTGTGCGTACGTGTGTGTGTATGTGTGTGTGTGTGTGTGTGTCACAGGAGTTGCAAAATAAAGTATAATTTTTTGGCGAAAGAAGCATGAAAGATAAATGCACCAGATTGAGATATATATAGAAAAATTTTGGCATAGCTTAAAGAAATGCGGATTTAATGGCAAACTTATGAAGATAAAGTGAATAGACCAATGAGAGTTGTTGCGAGGGGACTGGATGGTACTTGCAAAAAAGAAGAAATAATTGAAAGCTTAAAATTAAAAGGATTTAACATCATGGAGGCAAAAAATATGATTAGGAAAGAATCAAGGGAAACTTCAAAAGGTAAAAGAATTACAAATAAATAGGGATGCGGCTCTTTATGCTCACCTTCAATAAAGGAGAAGGTACTAAAAATATATTTAATTTAAGGTCAATTATGGGAATTGTTGTTAAAATTTACATGCATCAAATGCGCTGGCAAACTTTTGACAGCTGTTTGGCCTGTAAGTGTCAGTCAGTTAAATGTATTAACTGCCAAGGTGACCACACCGCAAGGTACCGAGCATGTCCAGTTGTGAAGGAACATCAGGATAGACGAAATAGATAAGCCTTAGCTTGACAGAAGATCAATGTTGTAACTAAATCCTAAATTGATGGCAAGGGATAAAGCACTTACAAACAATGGTGATAAAAATCAAATGCAAAAATCAAAAACCTATGCAAAAATTGTCCAAAACAAAAGAGTAAAGAAATTATTCCATTAAAGACCTATTAAAACATGTTATATGGGGACTTGATGATCAGGAATAGATTATCAGGATGCTAACCCAAGAAATTAAGAGAGATATACTCAATAAAATAGATTAATCATCTCTGCGTGTTGCTAGTCGGAATGCTAATCGTCTCCTTAACCATTTATTATAATTAGAACTGTTTCTACAAAATGAAATAGTTGACATTTGCTTGATTTATGTCTCAGGGTTATGACACGCTGTTGGCCCTGAGAAGGGAATTCAGGTTAACCTTTATTGTTGGCCCTGAAAAGAGCCAGTCGTTTGATTTTCTTAGAGCACCATATAAAGTAGAGCCCTAGTATCTCCGGGTGCGGGGTTAGAAATGTGGACTGGTCGGATAGGTATGAATATCAAGGTTGGGATGGAGTAAGCGATTAGGGCTGTAATCTGCTTAATTCTGGACTGCCTCCTGGCCATCCAGCAGATGATTTGCTACTTTTTATTTGTATTTGGCATCGATGGAGATGTGTCCACCCACTATCGCTGGCGCGAGAGCACCTACATTTTCCTTTTCAGGAGGCGATGCAGGGGGAGCAGGTTGAGCAGATTGCTGTCGTTGCCTGGATTTTTCCTTTTGATTTCCATAACGGGAGGTCGCGGGGTGACTTCTTGGAGATGTGGCGATCTCAGTGGTAGGTTGGCAGGAGTCAGGTCAAAGATCAAAAACGTGTATCGGCTTAACAAGCTGGTAGGTGGCAGGTGGTTCAGAGTTTCAGTCAGCAAGGCGAGTGTGGTTCTATTGTAGCATTCACTGTGTGGTAACACAGAGAAGTAGGGTCTCCCTATAGGATATAGGTGAAGTCTCTCTTACTAGGTGAAGGTGAAGTGCGCGTGACGTCCTCGCACTGGAGGGTACAGGTGAAGTGATGCCTCCCTGGAGGGTACAGGTGAAGTGAATTTTTGGTATTTTTGTGCCGGTACTTATACAAATTTCAGCTCTTGCAGCTTGAAGCTTAGCTTGCATAGGATTGGATGAGTCCTAAACAAGCTGGATGAGCTGTCCATTGTGTAAGTTCTACGTGATTCGAACCAATCTCAGAGTAAGTTGTGACTGGTTTGGAATAGTGTTGCGGGGCACTATTGTTTGTAGACATAGAATTTTAGGCACCCTTGCGATCAACGTGAAGCTGTTGGCCAATCAGAGACAAGTTGCAAGTATAGGGTGTGTAAGGTGATATTGGCCGAAGCAAAGCCATTTAAGGCGGGGGAATTGATGTGTTTGGTTGGCATATGTGTGTTGGCAGTTTTTGCCGTGTGAGTGATGGAAAACTAGTGGGATGAACTAGTACTTGGTTGTGGTGACATTATCAAGCATTACTGAGGAATGGCTTTATCGAAAAGACATAAGTTTAGGTGGTGGTAGCGATAATCCAGGAGGACCACGTATTGAGAAACTGCCTGGTAAACAAGAAAAGACTTATTGGGTGTTCTGAAAAAAGAGTTGGTTACAATAAGTTGGAAGAAAAAGAACAAGAGCAGTGTGCAATGTAAGGAGGGATGTTACACTCCCTGTTTTCCCAAACATAAGTGCAAGTAAATGAATGTTTAGTAAGTGATGTATATAAAGTATGTTAAAAAATATGTATTTAGTGTAAATATTTTTCAATAAACTCTTTTCTTTGTCAAAAAGGACCAGAAACAATGGAAACTGTGTAAGTAAATAAACTCTCTTTTCTAAGAATGTTTAGTTAGTTAGGTTTGGTAATTTTTACTTTTTCATTTCGCAACAAAACCAGATTTCATTTCTTTTTATTTATTTATCAAGTGGCTTTAAATTTGGTTTAAGTTACTTATGGAAAATACTATAAGGATTCAATTTTAAATGTTTCCCACTGTAAAAATATTTCTAGTTTTTCTTTTGAAAATATCACAAACAACATTTTTTTCACTTTACAAAACCAAACACAAAATATACCTCATAAAAATATATTTAAAAAGATAATTTTAAAACACAAATTAGTAGATCTTATAGACAAATTAATTTGTAACATTTTGATACCACAAACTTTAAAATAGCTTGAATACAAGGCAACTTATGATTTGTTTACCAAACCTCTACCATAACACATTTTTTGGCCTGGAATTTTTCAGCATAATTGGCAATAAACTGGATACAACATTTTTTCCAACCAAGCATATTTTTGGCTTGGGACATAAAGGGTTAAAAGCAGTTAACAAACATTATGCTCAATATATATTTCAAAAATAATGTATTAATTAAAAAAGAACCGAGATTTAAAGACAAAATGAACAGAAACCAATTGGTGAATGAACTCATTCATAAAAAATGTATAATCAGAAACTATGGAAGGTTAATACATCCTCTAAAGCAGAACTTCTTGTAGACTTTTAATAAACTCATAATATACAGTGTAAATCAGAGACAAATAACTAATTCAAAACATAAATCAATCACTACATAAAAAGATAATAAAACACAATTTTTATTTTCTACTATCCACTTTTAAAAAAGTGGATAGTACAAATTAAAAATTGTGTTTTATTTAAACATGGAATTCCACCAAGAACCATCGGTCTCAACAGTAATGAAAATCATTACATACTTTCACTATATAATTTACCCATATAGTAATAAGCATCAGGCCCCCCACATCATCCCATGTGCCCCGTTGCTAAAAGTCACGATGGGCCCCCTCTTACTACCAAAAAAGAAATTAATTACTATGAGTATATTAATGGCTAGGCTAATGCATATTGAATATGTATTGATGCATTTGTATTATTATTATTATATCTGTGTTCTGATACGTTGAGAACACATCCTAATTGTATCATTGAGATATTGAGAAGCAGAAGATACAACCTTTAGGTAAAAATGAAGTAAGCAATATAAATACATGTTCATAAAGAAAAAATTTATTGAAGGAAAATCTAATAAGTATTTCACAAAAATTGGTCATACTAATAGCTTACTAAAATCAACTTAAATTCAAAGCTAAAAATCAAGTACACATAAATGAAAATTATATGTTGCATTGTAGTGTTTCTGAGTTCTGATAATTTATTGAAAGAATGAAAGCTACATTTTTCAGGCTTTGAGCATTGAGAATTTTACAATTACATCACTGAAGTCAAAGCTTGATGAAAGATGGTGTTCGATTGCTAACACTCCAAGTGAGTTTAGACAATCTAGAGTCATTGATGAACGTTGCCATGTTTTCAATACGTTACCCAGCTGACTAAATGCTCTTTCTGTAGATGCAACAGAAACTGGTATCGTACAAAATATTCTTAATGCAATACACACATTTATGAATATTGGTTCTAACTGTTTGGCATGGATTGCATTCAACAACTCTAACGGGTTACTTGAAATGTTTTTTGTTTTTTTTGTCAACTTGAAACACAGAGCTGAATATATAGTTCAGATGTATAATTTCATCTGAAAAGTTTACTGATAGATCATTCTTATAAGTTTTAATTATGTTTTCAGCCATACCCCTTAAATCATTGTCTTCCATAGAGCTGAATTGAAGAACTGGGCTGCAGAATTGAAGATCAGTCAGTGCATTAGTTGCTTCAAATCTTGTCTTGAGATCAGACAAAATAAGATCCAAAGCTCTATACACAATACTAGTTTTAAAATGGTTTTCTTCTTCTTCAATAGTTGTTTCCAATTTAGGGCGACCTCTTGATTTTGGAAACGTAGATGGTACGTTGATGGATTCTGCCACTAAACGTCACTCACTGATGATGTCTTCCCACGAATTTCTCAGTCGTTGCATGTCTTCCTTCAGATCATTCATCAGTTTCACTTCAATGTCCAGAGAAATACTCTGCGACTGAAATATTACACTCTTTTCATTGATGCAGCCTAACACTTTGTACCAAAATACTGTCATACAAAGTCCTTGAAAAGAAGAAAAGTATTTTTAAGACCCATAGCTTTATTGTATGCTTTTGGTTCTAGGCATTATAGGCTTGACTTCAACTCAGTTAATACTCGTTCTAAGGCCGTTAATAGTTCTGGGTAGTGCTTAGCAACGGGACATAGGCTTCGAATCTTTCGTACCATCTTGTTTGTGGTTGTTTGTTAGTGAAAGCGGCACTTCAGAAGTCAAAATATCCCATCTTCTAGGACTATGGACGAAAAAAAGAATACATTGTTTCCACGTTTCCAAAGAAGGTCATAATTTCGGGGCATATTTTTAATGTATTAACTCCTATTCTGTTTAAGGAGTGGTTTTGTTACTCACAGCTGTTGTAGATTCAGACACGATTTGTACGCAACACACTCCATATCCAATTAACCAATTAATATTACTCTGATGTAATATTTCATTGATACACATAAATCTAGTGATTTAATTATTGTTTTCTTTCTATGATTTATTAAAAATTTTCTATTTATAAATTTTTCCCCTGTCCTTACGGGCCCCGTTGCCGTAGCAACGGTAGCACCGGCTATGTGGGGGCCCCGATAAGCATAATAATTAACTAATTAGCATGTATATGTTTATATATGTACATGTAGTGGTTGGTGTATGTATGTGTTTGCATGTATATATGGCTTTATTCCAAATTCCATTCCTTATTAGATTGTTTAAGTTAAAGCTGGAAATGTATATATAAAACTGATGTAATGTGTGATTTCTATTCAAATTTCTTGTGGTAGTTTGTAAGTTTATATTTGTATTTAATTTGGAAGCCATTATTGTAACTTCACGCCAAGACTGATGTAGTGTGTAAGATTCAGAGGAGTGCGGTTGGTTGCCGGGTTTTTCTTTCATTCCGAGTATTTTAAGTTGTTATGTTTAAGTGCTTTTCTTTTTTATATACATCCCAAACAGGTTTTAACCTAGGGATATTATTATTGTTTCCCTTATATGTAAGGTTGTATATATACTTGTATCTATAAAGATAAGGAGCAATAAATATCATTTCATTTTTTTCATTTTTTTTTCAATTTTGTTTATTTAATTTGTATCAGAGAACTATTTTTCAATTCTTACATTATTAATTGGATAACTAATATCAAACAGATAGTAAATCTGCATTTTTGTACTCATGTGAATTGCCTACTTCATACTGTTTAATTACATATCAGAATTATTATTATACATGATTCATTGAGACATCATTTATAAAGTTCCCTATTTGAATTTTAGATTATTCAGACAGACTCACTTGCTGTTATTGTCTTCAACTTGTTACACAACTTATTAAAGTGAAAGTTTAATTTTCTAAACTTTCCTTCTTTCTGAAATGGTAAATAATAGTGTATTTACTATACCTTGGAAAGTAAAGTCTCTTCTGCTCCAGATAGTTGTTAACACCAGTATTGATGGTTTCCAACATCTCATTGTTTTCCTGTAATGTATCTAAAAGTCCAAATGCCCCAGCTGTCTCTAATACATGGGGCTCCACCTGTACTTGTTTCATAATATTCTTGTATGTTGTATCTACTTCCTACACATAAAAACGGATTACATTTATTTGAACTATATATAAATGATCATAAAATCATCTCTGGTGAAAATGTAACATTATTATATTAGGAAATAAATTTTTAGAGTCAAATATTCAACTTAAGATGTATATAAATAATATATAAATATCTTGTAACCTTAGTCAACTACAGTATTTATAAGACAAGAATACTGGTTGGAGCCAAATTTCTCTTTGGTTTTTAAACATGTAATAGTGTATATTTTTGAATTTGTACGAAATGGGAGACTTGGCGGGAGAATAGTAGATTCTGGATGGAAGGGGAGTGTGTATTGAAAAAGTAATAGCTTAATTTTTTTGTTTTTCTTTGCATAAGGGACCAAATTTGAAAATAAAGTGAGTAATAGTAAATGATCAGAGAAATTTGTTCGATGTATTGATATAATTAGAGTGATTATAAACATTGTAATTAAGAAAAATGCAAAACATGTGTTTGGCAAAGGAAGGATTGAGCGGCAACGGACATTGCTGTTTAGTCGACAGAAATATCTCGAAGTGGTCGGTTGTCGCCTAGATTGGCGAGGCCTGCTTAGGACATGAAAAATGTGTAAATAAAAAGTGATATACTCGATAATAGCAAATTATTATGGTGAATAACGTGGTGTACTATAGGTACAGTTATATTTTCTACTGAAAAAATGATTTAATTAGTTTGAAATGAACTATGAAGTGAAACCACGTGGTCCGATCTGGCGAGTTAAGCCTTTGAACATAAAAATAAAATAAAGGAAAGTGATTTATTTTATACTAAAGATTTAATTTAGCAAACAGTGTAAAAACATATAAAACTAATGACATTTGGAATAATGAAAGTGTATTTAAATCTAGATTGAACATTTAAGGTCGCGCGTGTAATTGTTCCGGTCAAGGACAAAGACTATGTTTTGAGAAAAGTGACTTTCAATAGTAATGAACTGTGCTATAGGACTTCAGTGTAGAAAAGTTATGTTCTTCTGTGAAAAATGTGTTTTAACTAAATGAACGTGTCTGGTAAAACACGTATATGTTTACAAAATAGATGTAAAAATGATTGTTTTACTACTTGTAAATTTGTGTAAATTTTTTCAATGTTTATAGCTATGTCTTTGTTTGATATCAATAATATGTTGTCTAAAGTGTGATTTTGATAATTGGGAATATATATATAAAGTTCTTTTTTTATCTTGATTATAACATAAATTGAACATTTTAAAATGAACCTATAATAGGTTTTTTTTTTTTTTTTTTTTTTTTTTTTTTTTAATGGAAAAGTAAATTTGATATGTGAGAGCTCGAATTAATTTTGTTTCAACCGAATTGTGTTCAAAATTTTATAAATCATAATTAAAACTAAATTCTTTTGATAAATGACTTTTTTGCATAAAGAATATTGGTATGGTATTGTAACATGTTGTAGTTGTTTATAAATGTTCTTATATTTTGTATGTATTCTTGCCATAATATGTATACTTTAATACATAATACCTAAGTTCATTTCAGTATAAAAAGACTTCTGCTTTTCTATCCAGTATTCCATTCAGTACATTGTTTCAAAAGATTTCACGACCCATAAAAAAATAGCATTCACATTTATAAATTTAAAATTATTTTTATTTTATTTATTTTTGTAATTATTAAATTACAGATGGCGCCCAACTAGATTAGAAACCCAACCTAGCATTATTGGAAACCTAACTTATCCTCATTAACGTTCTGTAATAAATTTAATAACTAAACTGAAAAAGTTTTTAAAGGTGATGATGGCTACAATGGTTTTTCACCTGAACACAAACATAAAAAGAACACTATCTATTAAATTTCATCTGTCAAAACATCAATAACAAGACTGTGCAACTTATTATACTCCCTCTTACTTATTATACGCCCCTCTTCCTCAATACTATATTTCAAAATTACTACATAGCCATGTCTGAATAAGTGATATTTTAGAAGACAATGTTATTTATCAAGAGGTCAAACTAGCTAGAAGGCTAAACAATACAAACAAGAAACTAAATAATTCCCCAATACACATCTTAGAGCTACTATTGATTGACATGCTTTACATATTTACAGTGAAACTAGATCTTGCTGGAATAAATATCAATATAAAGATGATACAGTTCTGTTCCCAAATTAAATTGACATATTGGCCATAAGTTATAACACATCAACAAGGAAATGTTGAGCAAAAACATGAAATCAACAAATTTTGCACAAAATTGTAAAATGATTTATATAAAGATTGGTACTTGTACACATGTCTAATATCAGCAGTAATTAGCATGCCCACTTTCCACAGTTTTGTGAGGACTAACCTTGAGGCTGCTAGGCACAGAAAATCATAAATTAAGGGGATTTCGTTCAATAGCTGGGAATACTGCAATATAAATACAGGAAATACCTGATGGAAGTTATATTATGGAACACATAATATTAAATTTTTTAATACTTAATACTTACACCGTCTTGTAAACAAATACCACTTAAGGTCTTTCTTGAACCGTTGGTGTACACCTGTCACTCATTTGAGTGTTATTTGTTTATTGTAAGTGTTGTGCAAGTTTTGTAGGGTTTTAATGTTTTAACGACCTCTCAGGAGCAAGTCTGAAGATGGAACATACGTTCTGAAACGTGTAACATATGTTACAAAATAAGTCACAAGACTGAGTAAGTATTAAGTATTAAATAACTTATATTAAAATTTGTGACTTGAATACGATTACTCAAAAATGAGTTTTAATAACTTTAATATTTAATACTCACTCAAGGTCATTTTGTGAACAGATATAAGCGGAAAGCTAGAGCCAGAAGTAGATAAAGAGGTACACAAGTTCTAACATGGTTTGTGAAGTTGGGAATGAAATGTATGGACACTTAAAGAGTACCGAAGTCGCTTGGATTTAAGCTGAGATTATTGCTAAAGACCTATGCACCAGATAGATTCCTAATGAAAGATGTAGAACCAAGGTTACCATCAGCACTAAAAGCATAGACTTTTGAATTCAAGCTGATTTGGAACTGTTATGGAACTAATGTACTTTTATACCATGAAAGTAACTAAAGAACATAAACTATGTTAGCCATTATGTATCCATTTAACTGTAGTCTACAAGCATCTCTAATAACAAATTTTCAACCAAATTTGGATATTTTACTATTAAGTATTATGTTCAGGAAGGTTTAAAATTAAGATATATCATTTATTTTCAAAATTTTTAAAGCATCTACTCCAACATTTTAAAAGCACGATTTAAGGTGCTCATATGTAATAGCAATAATTGGTAGCAGCTACATAAATCAAAATTTAGGAACAATTTTATTAGGAACCAAAATTAAGATGTAAAGAGGCATATTTTAAGAGTTACAAATACAAAATTTTTAATTATAAAATGAAACAAAAACTTTGATTTTGACCATACATGGAAGAGAACTCCTTCTTCTGGCATCTGTGCTATAATATCCTTCGCAGAGAATATAGGCAAGAAGTATAGATATTGTATTTGTACTTTTCCCCATTCTTCAAGTGTCTTATTCACTCTGTCCAATAAGGCATACCATTCCTTCACTTCAGCTAAAAACAAAATACAAACATTTAAATAAAAATATATCTTCTAATTCAATCTGGCAACTCAACTCAATTACTCAACAATGAATTTCGTAACCTATCTTGAAATTTTAAGAAACAAACTACCAATTAAATTAACAATCTACAGGGTACTTTTAATATTTCTGGTCTCTAAATGAACCTCAATATAGAAATTGTAAAATTCATGTTATTTAACACAATATTTATTTTAATACATTAGAAATTACAGTTTTTAATATACCTTTACAAAAGATGCTGAAATTGACCTCCATTTTGTAACAGACACAAATCTACACAACAACACATGTTTGCAGATATGTAATTCAGTAAATTGAGTGGGTTCTAAAGTGTCAGTTATGTTGTTCTATAAATCTTGCAGCATTTTAGGATTACTAGGTTTAATATTGTAGAAAATCTGGGTTAAAAGAAGACATGTGATTGGATCTAGAAAATGTAGGTCAAAGATTTTGATTGGTTGTTGGCGCATGGGAGTGTTGTAAATGAAACTTAAGAAAACTGTAAACTTTTAACAAAAGACATCCAAGAAAACAATATTGTAAAATAAATAGGTTTAGTATGAATTTATAGTTAATGTTTTAATAGAATATGATATAAATGTGTTAATGAGTATAATAAATAATCTTTTGCTGTGTCAGTGAATTGTGAAATAGACGCTTAGTTTTGAAGCGGGTAGAGGCTGGCAGTTGGTCAGGAACGTTCAAGGGATTAAGATGTGTTTGTAAAGAGTTGCAAGGAGGTCTCTGAACGAGGTAGACGTTTTTTAGTACGATGTTAAAAAAAAGTTCCAGGCAGGTCTCTGACCTAGAGAGACGTATTTTAGTGCGATGTTAAAAAGGTTGCAAGGAATGTTTAATGGGTTAGGATGTGTTAGTAAAAGGTTAGAAATCGATGTCTAAGATAGACAGACGTATTTTGGTGAGGATTTTTATGAACAATGCAGTATAATGCGAAATATAAACTCAGTGAGAACAAAGAAAGTGACAATTGGTATATGTGTTTGATAATAGGACTATGTGTATAAATATTTTAAATGAACATTCGTGCTTTTATATTAGTAGTAAAAGGACAAAGAATTATTAGAGTAAATAAAACTGTCGGGCTAGCTAGGAGAGGCTATTTTTTCTAGACGCAATATAAAGAAAGGTCGTGTTCCGTGGTTTGAATATTTACTTGATAAGACAGAACATTCTTAAAAATAATGAACATTTCTTTGAATCATTTTTAAGAAAGGACTTTTAGAGAATTGTGCATCTGTACAAGCCATGAGGATTGGGAAAACAGCTGGGAAAACAGCGATTGGGAGACAGGACGTCAGAGTTACCTGCGAGTTACAGGACGTCAGAGTTCATCACTACAGATTTATTTATTTTTTGTCACAGGTGTCATGGTATAGACATCATAAACTATTTACTATTTTAAAGATCTGTACTATGTCTAAATTACTTTTTGTATATATACGTTTGTTTTTATATTCCTTTTAGGATAAATTCAAGCTAACTAGTTTTTTCTTTCATTTACATAATTAAGTCTCCTTCAGAGACATGGAACATTTTTTTAATTTTTATGATTAAAATTTTTGTTGCAACATTTAAAAAGTAAAATATGAAATTCATAAAGCTTAATTTTGATTTAAAATAAAAGAAGGAATTCAAATAAGAGATTTTTCTTTATCAGCATTTAACAATAGTATATTAATTATTATTTATGTTTTTCTTTATGATATTTGTAACATGATATGTCATCTAATAAATATTTTATGTACAATTTCAGCAAAACAAGACTTAGAATCTTTCTTGTATCACCTATTGCAAAGTACCTCTTGAAAAGAACTTTTGACCTTGAGATACTATAATTTTAATTCAAAATTTTAATTTTTCAAAATTGGTAAGCTAACGCTACCTGGCGCCCATAAAGCTGTGCAATTTTCATAAAATAAATATTTAAGATTACTAGATTTAAATCTATAATTAAAAGCAGTTCAGTATTAAACTTTTTCATATTTAAATTCTTTCAATTGTTACATTAACGTGTGACAATTAGTAAATGTACAAGTTAGTTTTTAAAATCCTCAGTAATTTCAAATCTTACATAGGGTATACTGAGTCCTTAAGATAGCCTAATAGAAAAAAATATGGGGGAGACAGATTTAGCGACTATGGTGGTTACAGATTTTTTCAGATTAATCGATTGTTGAAGACCTCACGAAGCATCGTCATTGTTTCATTAGAGGTGTGATAAGTCGTGCCGTCTAGTTAAAACCAACAATAAGGTTCATCATCTTCAATGTTAGTTACAAAAGTCTCCAGGGTCTGTCTGCAGGAGGGGGAGGGTTTTATCTCCACTTTCGCGATGTCTGGAGGCTGACACACTTTTGGATCTTCTCTGATTGGAGGGATACTATACCCAAGGATATGTACTAAGGTGATGCATAACCGAGGAAGGAGTGTGAATATAGTGTTGGATCTCATGAAAAGAGTTTTATCGCTAGTTGAGACTGGTGTCGCATGGAAAAGCTAATTGTAATCCAAATATTATACACACTGATTCCATTCACAAGAAAGAGGATCAATACGAACATGAGTGATATTAAACTATCTGGGGAGACACGTCAAAGTGTGAATGAGGTTAAATATCTAGGTTAATACTCGACACCAAATTAACATAGAATTCACACTTGAAGCTCATTATGGAAAAATACCTATAAATCATTAATGGCAGTAATAAGAGTTGTGAGTAAAACTCGGGGACTAAGACCAGCTATAAAGCTATAATGAAAATATTATACATCTACACTAATATTATACGACCTATGATGTGCTATGGAGCCACGGTTTGGGGGGGTTTAAACCAAGCAAAGAAGAGCCAACACTACTCTGTCCATGGCTTAGAGGCTGCCCTGTATCCACATTACCGGAGTCATGTCCACAACATCAACTGAGGCAATGGAGATAATGTTAGGGTTTCCATTAATTTATTTATCAAGTCAAATAGAAGAAAGGCAGCATTCAGGCTAAAGTACAGCAGCTTATGGAGAACCCCACTCCTGGGGCATGCAAAAACGATAGAAACAATAGACCAAAAATGCTACAGATGGGCACTGATAAGATAAATAGACCAGATACTCATTTTTTTAAACCCTTTAAGGTTGAGGTGGGCTATGGGGAGGCAGAAAATGAATTTGGTAATTCAGGGGACCTGGTGTGGTACATCAAAACTAAGAAAGGCACTGATGCTGAGGTATATGGGCTAAGACCAAAGTTGAAGCAATCAATTTCCCTGGGAGAGTATGCTACAGTTTTTCAAGCTGATGTAATGGCTATAGAAAACTATGTTCAAGAGAATAGGAAGGAGTTTATAAGAAAACTTGTATTCATATCTACACCGATAATCATACAGCGATTAAAACACTTGCAGGCACCAACATAAAAGTCAGTTGGTGGCTATGTCTTTAGAAAATCAGGTAACTTTGCATTGGATACTGGAGGAAAAAGAAGTTGAGGGAAATGAGGAAGGAGATGCATTGGCTAAACAGGACTATGCATCAGAGTTCGTAGGACCTGAGTAGGCAGTAGGGATACCTATGTGTCTGGACAAGATGGCCATAAATAGCTAGGTTCAGAGAAAGCACCAACAAAGATAGGAGAGTCTTAAAGGGCACTCCCATAGCAAACTTCTACTAAGGAAAGTCCCTTTAGATATACCTGGATATATATATATGTGTGTGTGTGTGTATGTGTAATATATATATATATATATATATATATATATATATATATATACAGTGCTGATAGACTCTAAAACCATCTTGCAAGCCCTAATTGAGTCTCAACCTAAAATGCTTACTTAACTCACATAGAATAAGTCAGCTGAGAACCTTGAAAACATCTGGAAACTAACTACAGACATGCAAACCCAGACTTAGCACCAAGAGTAACCCAGAAGTAATGGATGTACAGTGGAGAATAGATGATAGGGGAAGAAAATGATATGAAATTCAGTCCAACCCAACAGTTTCAGGCATATTTACTGTATGGAACAGCCAACTATATGCAACAAAGACAAGAACTGGGTATATTGTATCAAAAATATTATTTACATCTTATCAACCTCAACAATTCTCCTAGTAACGGAGGGAAAAATCTGGAGCATACCTTACTACATTACCCAGCATCAAGATTGGCAGGCAAATATTTGAGAACAATTGTGGGCAATGATAGGAATGAAAGAGATCCTGTCAAGAGAGGATTTAGGACACTTGCAGCATTGGGATATAATGGACATCAGACCATTGATGTTATTTAATGCTAGAAGCCTGAAGCCTGTACCTAAAAGTAATTCAAAATTTCTTTAATCATTAGTAGAGCAGATACTGCCACTCTACTCAGTAAAACCTACACTTACTTCACTCATGTTGATGACATTGCCCCAGTGACCCATATAGCAGTTTATATTTTAACAGATCTTCTATTTCCTTAGTTTGCGTTATAAATTTATTACTTCCAAAATATAATTATTTTTATTTGTGATTTACCATACTGGTTTCATTTATTTCTGGTTTATACTGGTTATTATTTCATTATAATTTTACAAATTTGGTAGAGCCGATTTCGATAAATTTATTTTATATACAACACTATAAATTTTTAACTTTAATGTAATAACAGATATTTCTTGTTGAAACTCCATATTCAAGGATAAAATAAAGCAAAGGCTTTAAGTTTCAAATATTTTAATAATATAAATGAGCTACAATTGTTTTGCCTTGCGGCATCATCAGTTGCCCAATGATGCCGCAAGGCGAAACAATTGTAGCTCATTTATATTATTAAAATATTTGAAACTTAAAGCCTTTGCTTTATTTTATCCTATAAATTTTTATCTATTTGTTTTTTGTTTTTTTTTTGTTGTTTTTTTTTTACAGACAACTTCCAAATTAACATTTTTTGGAGAGATCTCAATGAATAGATTTTGTTCAGAATTTTATCATAACCATGGGAACCCATTTTTAGCAAATCCAATTAGGTATTTTTTCTTATGGCAGATACTTCCAAATTTTAAGTGTACAGTGATTATATTTTAAGTGCCTAATTAAATACCATGTAAATGCCTATGTGCTAGTTTTTAATAAATTGGTCACACAATTTCTATGAAATCTCTGCTTATGGACTTACAGACTCTTTGTGAAAACACTTTTCAGATGAACCTAAATTATATATTTTCACTACAATATCAACATCAATTTTTCTCAATCACAATACTTTCTCTGTGTATATATAGAGACTGAAAAAGTATAAAAAGGGTGAATTTTAGTGTGTCAGTAGATGTGAGAAGACCACTGGGGAAATATATTCCTAAATGCAACCGTGGATAGTAGTACTTAAGATTCAATAAATTTAAAAAAAAAGTCAAGACACTTTATCTCTTCAGATTAAATTTAATCTATTTCAACCATCAGGGGTTCACATATGTTGAGTATGGGTGTGTATATCTCAAGGTACCTAGCTGGATCTACACCTTTCTTCAAGTAGTGTTGGATTTGATCCATCTCTTCATCTTTCCTATCAAGTTTCTTTTGACCAACTCTTGTTATCTTCCGACCATGACACTATGAGGGCTGGGGGGGGGGGTCTTAAATGTATATGCCCTTTTCCTCTGATGGCAATGATGATGAAAGGATTTTCACCTTTAAATAACAAGGAAAAAATTTAATTAAAAAAATATTGGTTGGATGTATGCTGTAATTTTTATGGATATCACTGAAGATTTTAGTTCATAGAATAACTAATCCTTTATATTCTAACAGATATAATAATTTTCAATCCTTGGGTCTAAATCAATAGTAATTTTACTGATATTCGTCCATGCATCCATAGAGAAATTTAGCACATAAGGTTTAACAGCACTGAAACAGGGTTAATTAACTTTTTCTATTGCAATCACCAGCTATACTTAATGGTCATAACTAAGTTCATCTTCATCTAAAGCCATCACTTACTTTGAATTTGATTTGATCCAATAGTATGTATTCATTTTTGTACACGAACCTCAGTATTGCTGTACTTTAATTAATATACCACTTTCTGCTTAGTTTGTAATGATACCATAAGGGCATGAAAAAAAGCTCTTAAATCAGTTCATGAAAAATAAAGAAGTTTAAGAGGAAATAAAAAAAGACATGTTGTGGGCCATTGGAATCAAATTCCTTAAATTGTCTTTAACTCTAATTTCTTATCAATATAGATCATAGAAAATTTGACACTTTAAAGTTTCATCCAATACACCAAATGAAAAAATATAGACATTTTAAAATATGTTACAAATGTATTGTTTGTGTTTCAATAACAAAAAGTTATTGCCCAAAACAGATATAAAAAAAAATAAAAATTGTAGGGATAATCTGGAGGAGGAAATATTTAGTAGCCACTCTGGGCGTTTATTTCTTTGATATATTAATGACCAACCTTCAATAGGTTTAACGAATGCTGATCCCTTCATAGACAATGTCTTTATCAAATGGTCATCCAACAAAGTTTGGATATCATCAATTCCAGAAAGAATGTTTAGTCCAGATTCTCTGTAACAATGATTATAATACTTTAAATATCTTTCCAACACATCCACCAAGAAAAGCTACTTTTACATTATTATGTCAAGGAATTTTTTTTTTTTTTTAACTATTTTTTAATATAATTGAAAATATCCACAAATATAACAATTTAAGGTTATCTTCTGTTCAATAAATTATGAACATCCTGTAAATGTTACATGCATGAAATTAGGAATAGTTTTATTGCTTAGGTTGGTAAAAATATATAAAGTACATAGTAACTGCATTTATGTTTTGATAATTATTAAAATACTATAAAGTTAAAAAAAGAGGTCCAAAGGCATAGGTGGAGTTAGGCAAACAGTGAACATGAAATAATAGTGGTGAAAAAATAATGCGAACTGTAAATTTGTATTCTTTGGTAGGTTTTCAAACAAGAAGGATTTTAGTAGATATGTGTAATATCTGCCATTTAGGTTTGTATTTTTTCATATATCAAATAAATTAAGAATACACGTAATTATGAATAAACTTAAATTACTTAATTTAAGAATCCCTTCTTTGAAAAGTAGATTGTCTCACTTTATGCAGTTAAACTTACAGTACCAAATTGTGAACACAGTATTTGATTGTCACCAACAATGGATTTAAAGTAACAATTTATTAATGTTTTTTAAAAATAATATCACCCCCTACCCACATCCTTTCCATTGTAAATGACAGTAAAATGTGTTTATTAAATCCGTTACAATAAAAATGTTATTATTAATAGATTTTATGAAAATTATAACAAAAATTGTTAACTGTTAAATATATAGATTTCTTACTTGTAAGGACTTGTAGAAAGTAACATATTTGTCCACTCATTTTTCATTTTTGCTAGATTTTTCTGCAGTTGCAATTCCTTTGTTGCTCCAACACTGATAATTTCAAATCTGAAAATAACATAATCCTAGTTCATTTCATATTTTTAAGAATTAAGAAATAAGTGGTGAACAAAGTGTGACTTCACACACATTTAAAATAACTTTTGTAATACACCTAATTTTTTTTAGAACAAATAAATTTTTATATGATTCTGTAAGTTTTGTTGTTGTTATTATTAATCTTCAACTGTAATTTTCTTTTTGTAACAGTTTCGTAATGCTAGAAAAATGTAAATTCATATATTTCCAATTCTGGTCATCGTAAACTAAATTTAGTTGAAAGCAAAGTAACTATTTGTACTGTACTCTGTGAACAATAAAAAATATATCACTCCAAATAAAAAAGGGATAGTTTAGCAAAAATCTAGATTTTGATCTTTTAGAATAAATAATACCATCTTTATTCTAAATAGTATTGAGAAAGTAAAAATCAATTTGAGTCCATACAAACTCATTAATACTTCAAGTAGAGAACAACTTACTGGTCCAAAAGCCCTGAGAGATTAAAGTTAACAACTTTTCTAAGAGTTGTCCCAGCATTAGGTGTCAGATCGAAGCCAGCCAGTTGAGAAATTTCTCCCCAATGCCTTGCAGTGAGTGCAGGGTTACACATGATACTGACAAGTTGAAGATGTTGCTGTAATCATTATACACATATTATGACTTTGTTTAAATGATTTGTTACTCTAATTTTCTGCTACCATAATAATTAAGCGAATATTGTTCATAAAGAAATCTCCTCTCGGAGTACTGCAAGTAACCCATTGCGATTCTCCAAAAGTATACCATAGAAATAGCACACTTTTTTAATTTCAGCTATCCAATCATGACAATGCTATTCCACAAATATTTACCATAGGCATATCAAACTTTTTAACATCAGTTATCTAATCAACAACACTGTTAAACTACAAAATTATACCATAGAAATATCAGCAGTTTTTTGTTCCATAAAAATAAATTACAATACAAGCTTTTATACGTTTTAATTACCAGTACCTTAAAATGTCTGTTGTTTTAATGCACTGTGCTTTTCATTAATCTGGTAAATAGGATTTATATTCATTGTTAAACAACTGATGATCCTTTCAACACATAAAATAACAATAATAACCTACATTTTTGTCAGCTTAGTGATTATTAGACAATTACACAATTAACATAAAAACTTTGTCTTTAAGGCAACACTTATAATTTAGATTGACAAGTTCCACCCTTGCTTTGATGACCCAGCGAATTGTGCAGACTTCATACTCATCTGTAAGGAAGCCTCTATTACCTGCTACATCAAAATCAAGGTAGTGCAACTTAAATTTTGCCTCTCTTGCGATTTGAAAACAGGCCGTCCCCCATTTATTTTTATCTGTTTCTTCAATACAAAATAATTACTCATTAAAACCTTTAACTCTCATAAACTCTACAATGTCTATATTAATATTGTAATTGGAGTGTAAGGCATAATATGGGTACATTCTTGTCACCAAAAGATATTTTTACTTTTAATTTGTTTAGCAAAGATGTATGGTAATATATTTGTTGTCAAAGTCAGAACTGTTAAGATTAAGTATTAATGTAAATTATATTCATTGTATTATATATTAAAATAAAGAAAAACACATATGAAAACTAGAATGAGAACCAACTGTTGCAAAATAATTAAAAAAGTGTTGAAATGCTTGCCTTGTGAGTACAATGAAAGACACACATTGCACAGGTGCATTTAAGCTCTTGACCAAGAAGAGAGGTTGGCATTCTTTGTTGAAGGTAATACTGAGAGAACGAAAGAAAATCGCTGGAGAGAGAGAGAGAGAGAGAGAGAGAGAGAGAGAGAGAGAGAGAGAGAGAGAGAGAGAGAGAGAGAGAGAGAGAGAGAGAGAGAGAGAGAGCCTGCTGAATTTCAAAGAGCCGTTATGAAGTAAAAAAGGGTTAACAAACATTTGTGTATAGAGTGATCTAATAATTATCTCAATTGTAAAGTAGATTCATGGAACCACAACCGTTGGCATCATTCTGGATTCATATATCTAAATAAATATAATCTGAATTTATGAAATTAACTAATTAAGAGAAATTCTTAAATTAAATAGTGATCTCGATATTTGAGTATTAATATTTGGTATGCATCTAATAAAAGAGTTGAACTTTAATGTAAATGTATTTGGAGTAGATAGATGAGATATTAAAATATATATGTATATAGAAACTGAACCACTGATTATTCTATGTTAATAAAGAACCCAGGCCTAAAGAAACTTCCTAACAGAACCCATATCACATAATTTAGGTGTAATCTCGAAGTATACAAATATACTTTCTCTATCCCTGTCTCTAGGAAAAGAACATAATTTTGCATATTTCTAGGTAAATTAAAAATTCTATTCATAAATAACCTAAGTATTTCAATTTCATTGGTTTCCTTATAACCCTAGACTTGACAACCGTAGCACAATATCGACCTAACAATTGAATTAAAACATCCAAATTTAGTACTCAATGGAACTTTATAGTTACCAAAAAGTTATGCCATTCTATATTCATCACAAGTTTTGTCAATAGAAATTTTTCTTTGAAATGAGATTCCCAAGAAAGGGTTGGTGTAAGAATCATGCCTAAATATTTATATTTATTTACAACATCAATATGTTGACTTTTATATCACCAGTATGAATCTTTTGTTCCCAATTCGCCACACTTCCAAAAAGACCATTATTTTTGGCCTTATTAAAATTAACAGGAAGATCCCTTCTATTGCAACAAGACTCAAGACTATTTATGCTGTAAGATAATAGCTAATGGTGAAAAGATAACATATCATCTGGATATAATAACATAAATTAACTCTATTTCTGTCAAAGCATTGTCTAAACATTGTCCTAAATCATTATTAAATAAAAAGAAGAGTAGAGGACTTAACCTCTTCATTCATGAATTATGAAAAAGTTTAAACAAAAAATTTTCTTTTTGATTTTCTTATTTCTTAGACCTTTTTGAACACAAATTAACATCTTTTCAGAATTTTTAACCTTTTTTTTTTTAAATGGCGGACCCGTCGTCATATGACACCTCCATGCAATAAGAGATATAAAAAATTTGAAAAAAAATATTAAACAAAATTTTTATTACTTATTTTTGTTTACATAATAACACTTATTTACTAAAGTTAGAGGTATATAGCAATATTTTTTTAATAATAGCTAAAAAACATATTAATTTTTTTAGTAAAAATACCCAAAATTCTTAAAAAAAATTTGTAACACAAAATAAAAAACACATATCTCTTAGGGAACAGTTATGAGCTACTATTAATTGGTATGAAATGACTCCATACAATCTGGGCAAATATACCCATACATCACATTTCTTGCACTTGAATCTAGTTTTTCTTGATCAATCTTGAGATCGGCAACGTTGTTCTCTCGTGTTTTCCACTTTCAGGGGCCAGTGACCAATATTATCATATCTCAGCTCTGGGATCACATTGGAAGCCAATTTCCTTTTCTTTATTAATTCCTTATCATTCCCTGGAGATATTGAAGGCCTTCCCCTCTTTTTTTCCATGGTCAACCCTTTGAGAATGAGAGTGTTTGCAAGAGATGATTTGAATATCAACAAATCCATTTTTTCATCAACTGACTGTCTGTAGCACAGCCAGGCATTCACAATGGTAATATTGAGTACATGGAAAAAATTCTACGATACCATTTCTTTGACTTCAGATAATGTGCTATCATTCTGTCTGCCATATCAACTCTCCCCCCCCCATATAGGAATTATATTCGGAGATTGCGTAGGGTCGTGTTATTGTAACAACAGTTTTTAACTTCCTGTCATATCGTTTTGCAGTACCTTAATTCTCTTAAGTACTGATCTATTATCTCATTGCATTACCATCTATTTTTAACACCTAAAACGAGAGAAAAACATCAATAAGTGAAACAGTACCTATAAACTGTTAGGGGCACATTGGTTTCACTTATTGCATGGTGGTGTCATGTGACACTCTGTGTATATTCTCACGTAACTTTATAACTAAAAATAATTTCAATATGGTAATAACATAAATAAGAACTATTAGGCTAATAAATACATAAAATATTTTTTCTTACCCTGAAAATAGTCTTTTTCACCCACAAAAAAAATTAGTAAAATGCACATAACCTGTCACTCACAACATACTAAACTTGGCTGGAATGAAAAATATCAGAAAATAGACCATGTGATTTACAGAGTGATTGAGTGGATAGTTCTCCTACCTAGATCTCCAGAATGAACTAAATTGAAAAAATATTAGTCAGAGTATGATTGCTATTGGAAAAAAGTAATACATACTAAGAGGTGTCAAATGACGCCGTCATGCACGAAGAGGTTAAAATACACCCTATGTCTCACGCCATATTTGTTTGAATATATCTGGTTAACACCTTCACTACTACTTTCACGTAAAGCTGTTCATACACACACACACACAAACACACACACACACACTATAGGGATACAAATCTCTGATAATGTTTCAAAAATGACACTATAAGCAACAACTTATAGAATAAAGCTTCCCTATGAACTGTATCGAATGCAGCAGCAAAATAAAAAAATAAAAAAACAATATAGCTTTTCTTTCTTTATTGACAAAAATAAATTAATCATACTTTTTAGATTACCGGTACTTATCTACAGTCAAATACTCCTTTCTGAATCCTGCTTAACCCTTTGACGAGTGCGGCCGTTCCTGAACGTCCCAAATAGCCAACAGCTGGTTAGTAAGTATTTACAAGAAAATTGTTGTCAAGGAGTAAGAAAAAAAAATTTGAAAATAGTTGTTTTATTGGTTACAAATGTATAATAATATAATAATATTGTGTTAAAAACTTGTAAGAATAAAAATTTACACTGATAAATGTACTTTAAAAAAAATTTGCACTGAAAAATCATTGTCACCCGTCGGTATAGCAGACATACATAGACAAAAACGTTTGATGGGCCGCTTTTTTTCCACGAATCAATTTAGTATAGCCTACATTATGGAAAATATAACATTTCTTTTCAGTTTTCTTGGAAGCGTGTGTTGGTTTCGTTTGCTGATAACGGTATCCCATTGTCGGCGTCATAAAAACACCGTGGCATTGTCACCCGTCGGTATAGCAGACATACACAGACAAAAACGTTTGATGGGCCGCTTTTTTTCCACAAATCAATTTAGTATAGCCTACATTATGGAAAATATACCATTTCTTTTCAATTTTCTTGGAATCGTGTGTTGGTTTCGTTTGAGACGCGGCTAAATGTGTCAAAAGACTAGACAGAGGGGAATCTGTAAAAAAGCTTTGTAGTGTTTAATTTTTCATGTTTGATGTATAATATACGTAACATAATATAATGATACAAATCACTTATACTAGACAAGGAACATAGGCACAGGTGTGTGTAGGGGGGAAACAACCGCGGAGAAGACGATGCCATCGCCTACATTTACGCGCCAATCAATACGCATGGTGAATTCTCCTGAAACCACGCCCCCTGGAGTTGTCCTGCCTTACAATTGTGAAAAACCCGATTTCATCTGTTCTTAATACTATTTCTTGTTGAATTGTGACAACACAATAAGCCATGACTAATTTGTTTTATGATAAATACTTTTATTGCTCAGACGTTACCTAAAAAGTTCCGGAACGTCCATACTCATTTACGCAAACAGCACAGAGAACGTTCAAGAACGGCCGTACTCGTTAATCGGTATTTTCATGTACTCTTCAAAGGGTTAAAATGCAATGATTATCTGTAACTCAGTTACCTAAAACTATTCAAACAATCATACAACAAAGACATGAAAATCTTCCCTATACAACAATAACTGATAGACCCCTACAGATCTCAATCAATGATTCCTTTTTTATATAATGAAAAAGTTCTAAATTTTATAAGGAATCTGGATATGTCCCTCTTTATACATCTTAATAAATACTGACAATGAATTGGACACTAACAAATCAGACCCATACTTTAAAAAATCATAAGGCATTCTGTCATAACTCAGAGCTTTTCCAACTTTTACCTGGGTCAAAATTGTCAACAGATCCTGTTTATCAAAGCATCTGATTAGAAAATCGTTCAAAATACAGGATTCAGCACATGACGTGTTGACATGTTTAATCCTAAAGATGGAGAAAGGCTTAAAAGATTTTTGAAATGTTTTTCCCAATCGCTAGATCAAATATGTAAAGAAATTCTATTTTTATTAATTTTAAGTTTACTTATACGCAATATTATTTTGCTTAGTTCCAAATGATATTTTGTAACCAATCTTTACAGTATGTTGTAGAGAAGATTTCATTCTACAAGTTGGTATTACTTGCTATAGCCTATCCTACAGTTTGTTTTAGGTTATGTGACAATGTGAAAAGTCAGATTTTAATATAGACTCATTTAAAAGACGCGGTTAAGCCAAACAGATAAGAGATTCAAATAATAAATTAAATGTAGTAACTTCATTAATAAAAGAAAAATGGATTTTCAAGACAACAATATGAATTATTATGTTTAATTTTAATGTAATTTAGTTTGTTTGTTTTATTATGTAAAATATGTGTATTTTACGGCAGTGCGGTAAAATGTTGAACAGTGACCGGAAGGAACGCTTTTCGGAAGTAAGAATTTGCCTCATGGTTACAGCAGTCTGAGTCCAGCGTTAGGAGTGACAGGCTGTTTCTAAAAAAGTCTAGATCAGAGCTTGGTGGAGAATGGTTGTGTTTTTGAGAGTCTAGTAAGGCTTTGAGGAGTAAGGTTGTGTGAAATGTAGAGTTCTTAATTACAAGTTTGTTTTATCTAAAAAGTAATAGATTTAATTTTTGTCTCAAGTAGAGACTAATTTAGTAGAAAATGGATAGGAAGTGATAATGGACGCTTCTAATGACAATGTAAACGTGTTTGAAAGTAATAGACTTACTGTATTCTAAGTGACAAACAATATTTATGAGAAAATTAGTATAAAGTATTTAATTAGACGGTGAATATAAAAAAAAAAAAAACTTAATGAACACTCGAATTTATAAGATTTCAAAGAATAAGAGACTGTGTACTGTAAATGAGTGTCTTAAACGGATCGTTTAGCACGTGGCAAAAAACTTTGTATCGAAGTGAACATTCTTTTATTAATGATGAATGTTATGATTGTCGTACAAAAAATAACATTCCTAGAGTGCTGGGTGAATATTCGAAACATGAACTTTTCAGGAAACAACGCTTGCTGTAATCTACAAGTCTCAGGACATCTGGAATTAATATCTTTGGACAATTTGAGTGCAAATGGGTGTTCTGGTATAAACACCATATGTTAAATTAGGACTAAGTATTTATATTATGTTTTGATATATTTTGCTATACATGTTTAAATTTTTTAATCTGTTTCATAAATATTTTAAAAGGAAATAAATTGATAGATAAAATAATAAAAATTTTAATAATTGAAGTAAATCTCCATCTGAGATCTTTATAATGATTTAAATTTAAATAAAAAGTAAATTCCTGTTGCAACAATTTTATTGGTAAAAGCATTTTTAAAGATAAAATTAATTAATTTGAAAGAAAGAAATAAAGGAAATATAAATTCATAATTTGTTATTGAAATTAAAAAGGATAACTAGTATTTATAATATGATTTTTTTGTTGTTAATAATAATTTGTAGGATGTTTCTTTAATAGTTTAATAAATCTTTATGTTAACATTTCAGAGACAAGTGTTTTCATTAAATACCAAATATCACTGTAAGTACACTGTGAAAAGAACTTACGACCCCAGATATTTTTTCTTTCTATTAAATATTTAAATTCATTCTTTTTTCAAAATTGGTATGTTAAGGATACCTGGCGCCCTAGTCGAGCAATTTAATAAGATAATTATAAATAATTAAAGTAACTTCATCACCTCCTTTAAGAAATATTACAAATGTCGCCGCAACTGTGGGCCTTTTTAGTCGAAATAAACAGTGATTTTGGTAATGAGAATTCTTGAAATCAAGGTAAGGACTCTCTTTATAATAATAAGAAAGATTCTTTTTTAAAAATTTTTTGTGTTAAATATAGTAAGATAAAAATGGAGTCAGAAATTGTAAATGTAAATAATAGTGATGAACAGGTAGGGTTAGGAAATCAAAATTCTTTAAATAATATAGAGCCATTGGAATTTACAGGGGATATTTTTGATAATTTAGAGAAGGAATCGCAAAGTAATGAGCAAACAAATGAACAATTTGCACAAAATTTTTTAGAGCAAGAAATAAGTAGTAATAGTAATAGTAGACGTTCAAGTGTGAACGCGAATAGTAGTTCAGGTTCGGATTTTAATGGGTTTGATAGTGATAGGATGCTAAATAGTAAAGAAAAGTGTGAAGATATGAATAAAAAATTAGTAGAAACACCAGGGGTAGAAATTGTAGAAGAAAATTCAGATAAGGAATTAAGAGCTGAAGAGGTTAGGGTAATTGAGCAGGTTAGTGTAACCAAAGAAGTTAGGATTGATGAGAGTGTAGAAAATAATGATCAAGGTATGAGCATGGAAAAAATATATGAGATGTTAGTAAAAGGATTTCGACAAACTAGTTTAGATATGGATAAAAAAATTTGATAAAAATAGCTTAGAATTCAAACGAGATAATGATAAGAAATTTGAATGTATAAGTAATGATATTAAACAAACAAATAATAAAATTGAACAAAATAATGTAGATTTGAAGCAAGATTTAAATAATAAATTTGATGACTTCAATAATAAATTTGATCAAAATAAGCTAGAAATTAACACTAAGCTGGAAAATTTCAATGTTAAACTCGAACAGAATAATGTTAAACTGGATAAAATAGATAATGACTTGAAACTGAGTAAATTAGAGCTAAGACAAGATAATTTAGATTTAAAAGAAGAAATGTACAAAAAATTTGATGAAACTAGGGCTGAATTTAAAGAAGGTTATGTAAATGTAGAACAGGGCCTAAGACAAGAAATTAAGCAAACTAGGTTAGATATAGAAAATAATTTTGATGAAAAAATTGTTAAAGTTGAAATAGATATGTCTGATAAAATATGTAGCATAGTTAAGGAAATTGATAATGTTAAATCTGAGACGGAAGTAAAGTTGTTAAGTAATCAAATAGAAGCTAAAAATAATCTAAAGGTTGTTGAAAACAAAATTTGTAAAGAAATTTTAGAGGTTAAGAGTGATGTAAACAATAGAGTAGATAAGTTTGAGATGCAGTTAGGGAAGACAGACGAAAAAATAACTTTGTTAGACTTAGAAGTAGGAAAACAGAAGAATTTAGAAAAACAGGAAATTTTGGAACTAAAAAATAGTGTAGATGATCAGATTAGTAGCCTAACCTTAAAATTCGAAGGAGAATTTATGCAGAAAATAAGAGAGAATTTTGTCGAACAGGGTAGCATAAGTCAGGGTACTTATACGAGTGCGAATATAATTAATGAGACTATAATCCCAGAGTTTCAAAATGAAAGGTTAGAACCACACCCGAAGGTGTTTATAGAAGCTATAGAAACATTTAACAAAATAAATGGGGGACAATGGAAGATAAAATTAGGTTGTTTAAGAAAATATTTTAAAGGTGAAGCAGAGTTATGGTTTGAAGCACACAAAAATGAGTGGGGTAGTTTTGAAGAGTTTAGGGTAGCATTTCTAGATAGGTTCTGGTCGGAAGAGAAACAGGAACAACTGAAAACTAAGTTATTGGTAGGAAGCTATTTTAGGGGACCGATAGAAGAAGTATTTAGATATGTGATGAGCTTATATAATAAGACACAATTTTTAGATCCGCCCATGTCTATGGATACATTTGTAAGACATATAAGTAGGAAAATGCCTGAAAAACTAGAGTTAATGATGTTAGCAGCTAGACCTAAAAATGTTAATGAACTAGAAAAGTTAATTTTAAGTTGGCAAGAAAGTCAGAAGTTGTTAGGTCCAGATAGGACAAGACAGGGGGACAATAGGATGAATATGGACAGACCTATGTATAAAAATTTTCAACCACAGCAATTAGGACAGGAAGGATTTCGATTTAGGGCACCACCTCATTTTCAAGAGACAAGGGGAGAGAATAGGTTTAGGGGACCTAATAATTTTACTAGATTTCCACCACCTAATATGCAAAATAACAGTAATAGACCTATGTTGACAAATCAACAAAATTTTAATAGGGCAAATGGTAATGGCATGAATCAAGGGTTTAGGCCAAATTTTCAACAAAAAAGATATGATCAGGGAAATAAGGGAAATGGTAATAGACCACAGGGAAACCAAAATGGACAACAATAAATAGGGCCCAAGCTTTGTTGTCTAAAAATCAAATTAGGCCTAAAATAATAAATTCTAAAAATACAATTTCATCTATAATAACAAAAGAAAATAATAACATTGATGTAGACATTAGAGAAGAATTGTTAAATGAAGAAAATTATAATAATGTAAGCATACAGCCTATAAAAGGAGAATTAATTGAGATTGATGTGAAAATTAATAAAGAAGAATTTAAATGTTTAATAGATACAGGTTCAGAAATTACTGTAATGAATGAAGAAATTTATAAGAAACTAATTATAAATAATGATAAAATTTTGGAATTACCAGTATGTAACTTAACAATAGTAGGAGTAACAGGTGTGCGTAGCAAGAGGATTACAAAACAAGCTTTTATAGATGTAGAAATTGGAAAAGATGTAGTTGCAGTAAATTTTTTAATTGTTAGAGGTCTAAATATTGAAATGATTATAGGATGTGATTTTTTAAAACAAAAGAAAGCTCAAATTGATTTTGATGAAGAAAAAATTAAATTTAATGTAGAGGATAAAATAATTCAAACAAAGTTTAGAAAACAAATTTCGCAAGTAGAATGTTATAAATTAAAATTGTGCAGGACTAAAGCAGAAATAAATTGTTATGATGAGACAGATTTTGACTATGAAGAATTGCAAATTAATGATGTAGCTACCAACTTTTTTCAAGATTTTGATTCAAAATATTATGAAAATAACTATGAAGATGTAGAATGGACACAAATTGTAGAGAAAATTTTAGAAGAAAGTAACTTAAATTTAGATAGTGAAAAACAAGAATTAAAAACTGTATTAAATGATTTTAAAGAAGTATTTTCGGATCAGCCAGGAAAAATGTTAAATTATAAAGCTAAACTAAATGTAAAAGAAGATAGTAAATTTATAAATAAATCTTATGCAATACCACATTCGAAGAAGGAAGCTGTAGCTAAGGAAATTCAAAAAATGATTGACAATGATATAATAGAAGATTCAAATAGCCCATTTTCGAACCCATTAGTATGTGTAATTAAGAAAGATTCGTCCATAAGACTATGTTTAGATGCTAGGCAAGCAAATCAAATAATAATACCAGATAGAGAAGCACCTGAACAGATAGATGATATATTGCAAAGGTTTGAAGGAGTTAAATATATTTCTAGTATAGATTTGGTTAGTGGATTTTGGCAGATAGAATTAGATGAACAATCTAGACAATATGTTGCTTTTGTATTCAATGGTAGAAATTTACAGTTCAAAAGACTCCCTTTTGGTTTAAATGTTAGTACTTCATTATTTAAAAAAGGATTAAGTATGGTATTAGGGCCTGAAGTTTTGGAATTCACAACAGTTTATGTAGATGATGTATGTATAGCGTCAAAATCGTTTGAAGAGCATATGAGACATGTGCGAAAGTTATTTGAAAGACTTAGAACATATAATGTAACTATTAAAATAAAAAAGTCTGTTTTTTGCAAAAAAGGTATAAAGTTTTTAGGATACAATATATCAGATATAGGAATAGAGCCAGATCAAGAAAAAATTAAAATAATACAAGATTTTCCCACACCAAAAAATATCAAACAATTACAAAGTTTTTTAGGCTTATGTAATTATTACAGGAAGTTTCAACAAAATTATGCAGAGTTAACTAGTAAATTCAAACATCTTTTAGGGAATAATAACAAAATTTGGAATTGGACAGAGGAAGACAGAAATACATTTGAAAGAATAAAACAGGTTTTCTTAGAAACGATAATTTTACAACACCCTAATTTCCAAGAGCCTTTCTATTTAAACACAGATGCTTCAGATAAAGCTTTAGCAGCCGTATTGTATCAAGTGGACGTAAATAACGAACATCTGGTCATTGCGTTCGCAAGCAGAACTTTACAAAATAGTGAGGTTAATTACACGGTTACAGAGAAAGAATTGTTGAGTATAGTCTTCGCATGTAAAAAGTTTAGAAATTATGTATTAGGAAATAAAACGACTATACGTTCTGACCACAAAGCTTTGACCTTTTTAAAGAACTGTAAATTAACACATGGTAGACTTCTGAGATGGATATTGTTTTTACAGGAGTATAACTTAGATATTGAGTATTGTCCAGGGAAGGAAAATATTGTAGCAGATGTTATTTCGCGAACGGATCACAATGAAGTCATCAAGACAGGAGATGAACATTTGATTAAAATTTTTCAAACACAAATTGATAAAAATTTAGCAAAACAAGATAGAATTTTAAGAAATGCCTTTAAACGTTTAAATTTGGAACAAAGTCAAGATGAATATTGTATAAGAATTATGAAATTATTAGAAGACCAATCTGTTAAATTTAATAAGTTAAGAGAATGTTATGTTATTTATAATGATGTTTTATTTAAAAAGTCAAAGAAAAATGGAATTCACAAAATTTGTTTAACAAAATCTTTAATAGAAATTGTAATTAATGATTGTCATGAAAGATACGGACATATTGGTGCGGGAAAGTGTTATAAAATATTAAAAGGACTATACGAATTCCCAAATTTAGAAAAACAAATAAAATTACAAATTAGGCCATGCGATTTATGTCAAAAAACTAAAGTATCAAATATAAAAAATGAAGGATTAATGGTGAACATCTTACCCGAAAATGTGTTAGATTTGGTAGCAGTGGATTTATTTGGAGAATTACCGACTGGAAGTGGTGGGGTTAAATATATATTTGTAGTACTGGATGTTTTTTCGAAATTTGTAAAATTATACACTATAAAGAGGGCAATTGGGACAGTTTTAGCAAATAAAATAATCAATGAATATGTAAAGGAAATAGGGAAACCAAAAATAATTTTAAGTGACCACGGTAGTCAGTTTCAATCACGAATTTGGAAAGAAAAATTAATAAATAATAATATTCAAGTTAGGCACACATCAGTATATCATCCTCAGTCGAATCCCAGTGAGCGTTGCATGAGAGAACTAGGTCGAATGTTTAGGACTTATGTACACAATAAACACACAAAATGGCCGCTTTATGTAAAATTTATAGAAAATTGTATGAATCAATCCATACACGAATCCATCAATGATAGTCCGTATGAAATTATGTTTAAAAAGGAATGTCCGCGCATTTATAATCAACTATGCAAATTTCCTCCGGGAAAAATAATAGATTTTGAAGAAAAAATAGTTTTAGCGAGAAGACGTTTGAAGTTAAAAGCAAATCAGCGAAAAAAATATCATGATAAAAAACTAAAACCAACAAAATTTGAGGTAGGAGATTTAGTTTTGGTTAAAAATCACTATCTGTCATCGAATTTGAGGAGAGAAATAAAGAAATTTTTCTTATTGTATCAAGGTCCATTTAAAGTTTTAAAAATTAAATTAGAAAATGCATATGTAATTTGTACAATAGACTCTGAAATAATTAAAGGGACATACAATGTCACTCAATTAAGGAAATATATTTCATAAATAATTAAAGAATTGATAATAATAAATTTTAACGTTAAATGAATAAGTTGATTTGAAAACAGAACATTTTAAAAAATAAATTGTGTAATGTAAGAAAACTTTTAAGGCAAACTAGAATATTTGAAAATGTTAGGAGAGGATCATTGGAGCTGCAAGATTGTTAGTAAATAACTCTGTATGTTTATGGAAGGAATAAATATTGATTAAACGTGACGAGATAAGGAAGTTGGTTCGAGGCAAAGATCCAGTGTAGTGTTGAAGAAATAATATTCAATAATAAATATTCAATAAAATGTGAAGAGAGAGTTGAGATTCATCTATAGATCGTATTGGAACGAAAAGGTTCACTTCTTATCAGTAGACAGATAAGGATTGTCTCATATCGAGGGGACTTGTTTATGCTTAAACCAGGCCTAGAATTCCTTTGCATGACATTAAGACGAGATACAGCGTGTGACAGAATTATTGTTCTGAAAATAAAAAACTTTTGACGTATAATCGGAAATTAACTTGCGTTTTCAAATAAAAATTACTTAAATAAAGGATAATTGGCTTTAAATAAAGTAAATAAGAATAAAAGTAGATTACTTAAATAACTTTAATAGAATTAAAAGTAAATTTCTAAGTAAAAAACTTAGAATAAGTTTTAAAAATAAAATTTTCTTTTTGAATT
Organism: Aphrophora alni; assembly: GCA_963513935.1. NCBI lineage: Eukaryota > Metazoa > Arthropoda > Insecta > Hemiptera > Aphrophoridae > Aphrophora > Aphrophora alni. Next base: position 61,072,704 of record OY740769.1, on the reverse strand, counting down.
TGAATAATAACATCTAGAAAGGATCACATAAACAGAAAATCGACGATGCTAATAATAAGATTGGTAAAATAAACATTATTTCAACTTCGGATGAAACAATTTTAATGAAATTTTTTATGAATTTTAAAATTTTCTTCGAGTAGATGCATTTAAGGAGTACATGAACATTTGGGTGGATGGCTGAGCGTTTATGTAGTAATAATAGAATGTTTTATTCGCAAGAATAAGGCATTCTGGGACTACATGGAGAGCGTGTTGTGGAATAGGGATGTGTTTTGGGCTTTATCTTGAATTTAGTAGGGATATTGCATTCAACCACTGCACATTTCAACGTCACAACATGTTGCTTTGTGTAAGAGTCCAAAGAGCAATTTGAAGTATGCACGGTATAAAGTAGATGGTCAGAAGGACTGTAGTGGGGTAAGTAGGAGGTCAAATGCATAAAATAAACAAAAAATTCATAAAAAATCAAATAAAAAAGGTATAAATAAAAAACAAAATAAAAATGGAACGTTGGAGGGTTTTATTAATCGACGTTCGACAGGGCTTTATTATAAGCATAGAGGAGTATAATTCAATTACTGTGACTATAATAAACCCCGGTCGAGTTTTGAAAAATAAAATAAAAAATAAACAAAAAACAAAAAACAAAAAATTTGTCATACGACTTATGTAAATGAAATATAGTTAAAAACTTTGACAATTTTGAGAAGTTTAAAGAACAAAGAGTTCTTATTTTGTATTCAGAAATACAGAAGTTTAGTAGAAGGAGTTTAAGAGAGAACATAGAGTTCTTGAGTATATTATAAAAATATAAAGTTTGGTAGGCGAACTGTCTTTAGAGGCAGGATGTAGCTATGTTCGAGAAGTGATATGATCAAGGCCTAAGATATCATTTCTGGAAGGTAGTGATTTCGAGTTAATTGGAAAACTTATCAAAAAATCCAACGTAGTTGTTTAGAGTTCTGTCACATGTAATTTTGGGCAAAAAACATAAACAATGACTTATGTTTGTAAGTGTCATAAACTTTCATAGGTATAGAAAAAGTTTTTTTTTTGGGTCTATTCTAACAAGTAGAAACAGATGTTTGAAGGAAGTCGTCAAGGGACAGTAAGACAATGCTTTCATGGTGAAAGGAGGGGGTTTGTTAAAAACAAAGCCTAGGAATAAATCGGACGTGACAGAAGGGAGAAGTTTTTTATGAAATAAAACGAAAAGTTTTGTAAAATTGTAAAAATGTTAATTAACTGATTAGAATAGGTAATTAGATGTTAGATTGTAAAACGATAAGTTGTATGTTTTGATGTTTTAAATATTAAGGATTATTGATTAGATGATAAGATGAAAAATAGTTAGCTTTAAATGATTTGTGGTTTGTGAATATGAAGAATAGTTGTTTAAAGTTTGAGAATTTATGTGAGTTTTGCCAAGACAGATAATAATAAAGTTTTTAAGTTTTTTGATGTTAAATAATGAATGAGGGAGGTTAAGTTTTTGTTTTTTAAAGGAAGGAGTAATAAATTAATAATAAGTAGAGAGATTTTAATGAATTTGATAGAAAGGATAAATAAGTAGTGTTTTTTAAATAAATAATAATGGAATTTGAAATAATAAATGATGTTAAGCAGTTCTTTGATAAAGGTATCTAAAGATTTTGATGAAATACGGTGTTAGCTGGGAAAGCAATGATAATTTTTTATTTTTTATAAGTTTTTTGTATTTAAGTGATTGATGACAAGGGAGATTTTAATGAAGTAATTTAAATGAAAGAATTTTTGAGTTTTTATATGAAGATGATGACTTTACAGAATTGTTGAGTAAAGTGGTATTTAAAATGAAGTTGTTCTGTTAATAAACTTTTATAAAGAAGGTAGTTAAGTTGCATTGATGGTTAATTTTTTAGTTTTTAAGAGGTTTTTTGAGTACTGCGATGAAATAAAGGAAATATACGACGATTTTAATGAAATAAAGGAAATATGCGACGATTTTTAATGAGATAAAGGGAGATTTGAGGAATTCTGCGAATAAACGACGGTTATCATGATTTTTTAAAGGAAGCTACGTTGAGATAAAGGGATAAATGAATGATAAAGAGGTTTTTTGGGGATTAATGCAACTTTGATTATTAAAAAAATGAAAGATAAGATGGAAATAATTTTAAGATAGGATACTGAAAGATGAAACAATTGTAAAGAGGTAATTTTGAAATAAATAGATGAGTTTTGTAAGTAATTTTATTTTTTTTTGATAATAATGATGTTATGTTTTGAATTTTAGTTGAAGAAAAGAGTTTTTTGTAATTGTAAAATCAGTAGCTAACATGTTATCCCAGCAAGACAAAGGAGAATTGAGATTTTAAGTAAGAATAAATAGTTATTGGATTTAAACTAAAATAAATAATAATGTAAAATCTGAATTGAAAAGTTTTAAAGTAAATTGAAGTAATGTTGAGTAATAAGTAAATAATTTTGTAATGGTGTTAATGATAATGAGAAGTTTTAAATTTTAATTGTATTAAGTTGAAGGAATTATTCAGATGAATGTCTAGAGTCAAAGGTAGATTTTCAAAGGATGTAGAAATGTCGTCTTGGCAAAGAGGATGAGACGAGAAAAAGTATATAGACGGCTGTCTGGGAGATAAGCTTTGAGTGACGGGATCCTGTCAACAAAAAATGTTGATGGAAAGTTTCAGCCAACGAGGTTGGAAAGGAAACTGATGATGGGTTTTATTGTATAAATAGAGATAAGACTTAGCACTAATTGATTCGCATTATTTTTTT